>NC_069423.1:46647045-46685606 GCF_026875155.1 Cherax quadricarinatus | reverse complement strand
TTGTTGAAAACCTTTTGTACTTTCTCTAGTTTCTTGACGTGCTTTATCAAGTGCGGTTCCAAATAGGTGCTGCATACTCCAGTATGGGCCTGACATTCACGGTGTACAGTGTCTTGAATGATTCCTTACTAAGGTATCGGAATGCTGTTCTCAGGTTTGCCAGGCGCCCATATGCTGCAGCAGTTATCTGATTGATGTGTGCTTCCGGAGACATGCTCGTGTTTACTCACCCAAGATCTTTCTCCTTGAGTGAGGTTTGCAGTCTTTGGCCACCTAGCCTATACTCTGTCTGTGGTCTTCTGTGCCCTTCCCCTATCTTCATGACTTTGCATTTGGCAGGATTAAATTCGAGAAGCCATTTGCTGGACCAGGTGTCCAGTCTGTCCAGGTCTCTTTGAAGTCCTGCCTGGTCCTCATCAGATTTAATTCTCCTCATTACTTCACATCATCTGCAAACAGGGACAACTTCTGAGTCTAGCCCTTCCGTCATGTCGTTCACATATACCAAAAATAGCACTGGTCCTAGGACCGACCCCTGTGGGACCCCGCTCGTCACAGGTGCCCACTGTGATACATCATTACGTACCATGACTCGTTGTTGCCTCCCTGTCAGGTATTCTCTGATCCATTGCATGCCCTTCCTGTTATATGCGCCTGATGCTCTAGCTTCTGCACTAATCTCTTGTGAGGAACTGTGTCAAAGGCCTTCTTGCAGTCCAAGAAGATGCAATCAACCCACCCCTCTCTCTCGTGTCTTACTTCTGTTATTTTATCATAAAACTCCAGAAGGTTTGTGACACAGGATTTGCCTTCCGTGAATCCGTGCTGGTTGGCATTTATACTCCTGTTCCGTCCAGGTGCTCCACCACTCTCCTCCTGATAATCTCTCCATAATTTTGCATACTATACACGTCAATGACACAGGTCTATAGTTTAGTGCCTCTTTTCTGTCTCCTTTTTGAAAATGGGAACTACATTTGCCGTCTTCCATACCTCAGGTAGTTGCCCAGTTTCCAGGGATGTGTTGAAGATTGTGGTAAGTGGTACGCACAACATATCTGCTCCCTCTCTAAGACCCACGGAGAGATTGTTGTCCTGTCCCATTGCCTTTGAGGTATCGATGTCCCATAGCCGTTTCTTCACCTCCTCCTCATCTGTATGTATGTCTTCCAACACTGTTGGTGTATTCCTTGTTGTGTCCCCCATCTGGTCTGTCCCCCAGAGTCTTTCTGTCTCACTGTAAATACTTCCTAAATCACGTGTTGAGCACCTCACATACCTCTTGATCGTTTCTTGTGAGTTCGTCCACTCCTTCTTCCTCAGCCTTATCACCTGGTCCTTGACTGTTGTCTTCCTCCTAATGAGGCATATACAGCAGTTTCGGGTCAGATTTGACTTTCGATGCATTTCGTTTTCATACTGTCGCTGGCCTCCCGTCCTTACTGCACATACTCGTTTCTTTCTCTGGCTCTTCTACTAATCTCCTTGTTTTTCCCTGGGTCCTATGCCTCCTGTACCTTCCATTCTCTGTTCACTTAGTTTTTGCCTCCTACAACACCCTTCGGGTAAACCAAGGACTCGTTTTGGTCTTCCATTAATTCGTTCCCTTGGGAACAAAACTTTCCTCTCCTCCTTGCACTTTGTTGCCACATATTTCCATCAACTCCGTTTACTGGATTTCTACCATTTCTCTCTCCCACTGAACTCTCCTGCCAGGAAGTTTCCATACCTGTGTAGTCCCCCCTTTTATAGTTTTGGCCTGTCCCCTTTCATTCCTGTTATCCTTCTTCCACTTATAACTCAACTATATAGTCAAAACTCAGAACCACATGATTCGCTAGCTCCAAGGGGCCTCTCGAAAATTGATGGTCCTCATTGTCTGAACTGCTCAGGGTGGAAACACAAGATCCATCCTTGAGCTAGGCTGCATCCTCCCCTCTCCTCTCTGGTTTGTGTCCCTGACAAGATTATGCATGAGGTTTTCAGTAACCACATCCATCATCTTGGCATCTTCCCTGTTTCGGGACCCCGCCATGTGGCTCACAGGTTTTCTTCCCTGTGGTTGAAATCGCCCATTACCAGTAACTTTGCTCTGCTCGGAGTGACTCTTTCTTGCCACCTTCAGCCAGTGTGGCCACCATCACCCCTGTTGTTTGTCTCTTCGTATCTCCTCCTCTTGCCTCCAGAAGTTCTGTGGTTGGGTTATACATCACTCCAATGACTACTTTTTATGTTCTCCGGACTGAATTGTACCTACAATGTGAGTCTCTTTCTACCAATCACATGTCCATGGCCTTCGACATTTCCTCAAATCCCCATTGGTGTTTATGAGCAGTGCAACCCCCCTCCCCCTCTACTCCTTCTATCTTTCCTCAGGTGCGATACCTGTTGAAAAGATTGTGTCAGTTATTGTCCTCACGATTTTGGTTTCAGTGACTGCTTATATGATGTTCTGCGGATTCTTTCACGTGAACCTTTCATTCCACACCTCATGTTATTCGTTATTCTTTTTCTATCATGTGTGGTCATGGCCCAAGTAGTATTGGGGTTGGGGAGCGAGAGCCTTGGTGGGGGCCTATATGGGGCTGTGGTGTAGGTGGGGTTGTGATTGATGGGGTGGGGTCAGAATGCCCATAAGGACAGCTTGTTGGGTTAGGTTTGGTGATATGGGGGTTGGGTGGCAGAGGAACATGAGTGGGTTGTAGTATAGTATGCTCAGTTGCGTTGGGAATGTCGCGGGTGTAGTCTTTTGGTGGGGATTTCTGTTGGTGTGTTGCCCAACCCCTGTGTCTGGGTCCTGCTCATTTTCACATTGCTTCTTACGTTCCACCTTGCGTCTCTGTACCTCTCTTTCAGTGTAGTCCTTTCTTCATTGTGTTCTGTCGCGTCGTGTAATCCCCTCTGGTACCGCCTCTTTGTCCCTCAAGTCCTTACTTTCCTCCTTGCAGAAATCCTGGTTCGATACTGATTCTTTCCTTGAAGTTACTCTGACAGGCCGTATCCTTCCACTCGCAAACCACCAAATTCTCTGAAAATTTTGTCACCTGGGTCATATTGCCCTCCCCCTATTTTTTTCATGATGCCTTCAATCATTTTTTTTCTCCTCCTGTTTTATTTCTCTTCAAAGTTGGCCCCCTGGCTTCTGAGTCCCGCACACAAAAACTGGACCTCGCCCTTTCCTCCTCCCACTGAGTTCTCCATCTGCTTCCTCTGAGGCATTTTATTCCTCCATTGACATGTTCTTGCCTTCATCCCTGTCATATCTGAAACTTCTATTCTCACAGTGAACTGTCTTCCTGACCAGCTGTCCCTTGCTACTGCAGTTGGCTGTTAGAAACTCTGCATATAACAAACCTTCATTGTCTTCGACCTGTCGCTTGAACTTAGTGTGCTCATACGTCTTTTCCTCCCTGCCCACGTGGGTCTGATAGGGCCTTCGTGTTCGGCATGTCCCTCCGTTGTTGCTTACCATCCCTTGTCTGCGCCGACTTTGAATTCCTGATGACCACATCTGAATTGTCATTTGTCTCTCTAATCTGTTTTCAGGCTTTTACAGTTTCTCTTCTAAAGCATGTATCCAACTTCTGCTGCTAAGACCTGTACTTCCACTTCCTGCACTCTTCAGCCCCCTTTTATCCCCGCCGCCTCCCATTTTCTTACAAGCTCTACATCTTCCTTCCCCACTCTTCCTCCTCCCTTTTTTAGGAGGCTCAACTCCCAGTCTTTCCTCCCTGGATCGTCTTCCGAATCTCTGGTTTTCCGTCCTCTAAGGCCACCCATAATTTTTTTTTTTTTTTTATTACCACAGACAGAAGGCTAGAGGAGGGATGGGGTGTGGGTGGGGGGGAAGAGAAAGGGAAGAAAGGAGGGAGAGAGAGGTGAGAAGAAGGTAGAAGAGGGAGAGAGAGGAGTGAGAAGGGTAAGAAAAGAAGGAGAGAGAGGAGAGAGAAAGGGTAGAAAAAAGGGAGAGAGAGGAGAGAGAAGGGTAGAAAGAGCGGAGAGAGAGGAGAAGAGTATGGGGTGAGGGATAAACCGAAGGGGGAGAGTAGAGAAATGTGAGGGGGGAGAGAAAGGGTAGAAGAGGTAAAAGAGAGGGAAGGGAGGAGGGAGAGAGAGAGAGGAAAAAAAAAAAGAAGTGGGGATAAAAGGAGGGCGAGGGAAATAGGCTAGAAGAAGAGAAAATGGAGAGATGGAGAGAGAGCCAATAGGAGAGCGAAGAGGGTGAGAGATTTGGGTTTATGGAAGTGAAGGGAGAGAGGGAAGAGAGAGAGAGAGAGAGAGTGTGAGAGAGAGGGAGACGGAGGGAGAGAGAGAGACAGGAGAGAGAGAGGGAGAGAGAGAGGGAGATAGAGAGGGAGAGAGAGAGGAGAGAGAGAGGAGAGAGGAGAGAGAGGGAGAGAGGAGGGGAGAGAGAGGGAGGAGAGAGGGGGCGGGGTAGAGGACGTGGAGGAGGACTTGGAGAGGAAACATCTACAGCCGTCACAACCCTCCACTAACACAGTTCCATGCAGCTGCAGAATCTGAGGACAAATCTGCGAAAACACAGGAGGTGCAACAAACCCTAGTTCCACCCTCCCAGGCACCTAGGCGTGCTCGTCGCTGTCACTAGGAAGGGGCAGCACTGCAACAACTGCCTGCGAGATACCAGGTGTAACGACTGCTGACAAAGAAAGACATAAGGAGGACATGTCGGAAGAAAAAAAGGAACTTGACGACCAGGCCACCTGTTTAGAGACCTGTTTCTCATAAGGCAAACCAGCAGGTATCTCTGAATTGGTGAACACTAACTCACACACGTTCACGTGGCACATTAGCTACTCTATCCCAGCCCAGCCAGGTGGATTGGTGGCCATATACACGACCACAGACCTACATCCCTGCAGCATGCCTCAATACCCACCATCTCTCAAGTGCAGGCTCCTTACATTCCCTACAACACCCACCACCACAGCTGACACTCATCATGAGGAGCCAGTATATCAGCATCCTGTCCGCCCAACATAAGTTTCATTACCTAAATGTTGGAGAGCTCACACATAGCTAAGATTCGTGAACACTCGACGTCCCGACATGAAGGCTGTTGATGAAACATTTTTTTGGATGCAGGACTCCAGAAAATTTTGCAAGAATTTTTAGCTCTGGCTACACCTCATGGATGAGAAGATACGGCAAGGGCAAAGGAGAGGTGTTGCTGTGTGCTTCTCTAAAAGTGTTCATGCCCAGCACATAGATGTTGCCACCCCTAACCATCTTGAAATATGTTCTTCAAGCTCTGTTAGAAACACTAGTACCACTGTACTAGCCGTGCAAATGTACAGACTCATGGCAACACGCAGACCAATATACAACTTCCGAATGAAAATATTGGACTTCCCTTCCTGCTACAACACAACTGTCAACAACATATTAAAATAGTTGTTGACCTTCAACCAGCACCTTATAACAGTGGGACTGTGATGACCATCTTGCAGTGTTTGACATGAAAACTTTGTTGATTTCCCTACTCTATCTCTGGCTCCTCCCTTGACCACATAGTGAGTGATCTGGCAGAAGCATAGTCACTTTTCAAACGCCCCTCGTGCTACGTTTGTAACGTCCTGACCACAAGGCTGTTTTTACCACACTTAAGATCCCAACAGAACGAGGTGAGAGTCCACACGCACAACCTGCTATGGGAAAGTGGTAATTGGCCATCCCCCTTAGCTCTGACTCCCACCACCGACTGGAAAGCTCTTCTCCAGGGGGAATGTTGACAACCAAGTGAGAAGCCTTCACTGACACATCCTTAAATCTCAACAAGAAACCACATTCCACAACCGACAAATAGCAAAGCCTACCATCAGCCTTGTTTTGGCTTTCGTTGTAGAGGAGGCTGCTATTGCTAAGTACAAAGCATGGCGAAGTATATGAGACACATCCTACACTATAATAGGAACTTGCACATGCAAGCCTGTAGCATATGGGTGAAGTTCAAAAGTGGGACATTGCTAAATTGGAGGTGACACTAAAAGAAATTTAGCATCAGGTAGGGTAGGCTCCAAACCTGGTGGTCCCTGGTCAAGACTGACAAGGTTAGCTGCCTGATGAAACTTAATTCCACCTCTAAAATCGACAGATAGGACCACATCTTACTAGTATCATGAGAAGGCGCACCTCTTTGCTGAACACTTTGCCTTACCAAAATGCAATTCCAGATTCCAGAAGGACCCTCCTTGCTACTGCAAGAACTGTGTGCAAAACTGTCAGTGGTGACAAAAGGCAGGAGTAGAGTGCATTTCCTTCTTAAATCACTTGACCAAGAAAAGGCTGTGGGCCCAGACAATTGGAGCCCAAGATTGTTGAGAAGAATGTGCAGACCAGCTAGCAGCACCTCTAACTCGCATCTTTCAGCGACTAGCCTAGTACAGTGTAAATGGCCCTCTTCTCATGAAAGAGGCAAATGTAGTTCCCCTGTTTCCAAAAGAAGAGCAAGAGCAAAATCAGCAATTACAGACCAGTGTCACTCCTGTCAATCACTGTAAAGATCCTTGAAACTATTATCTCAAGACAAATGACAGATTTTTTTGACTACCACTCACTACTTTTGTGATCGGCAATAGGCTTCAGAAAGGTTACTCTGCTGCTGATCTGTTGCTAAAACCTCTTCCACTAAGTGGCACCAGTCCACTGGATGAATCCAAATCAGCTGTGTGGTAGCATGGACAATTGCTGGCCTTTCGACCGCGCACAGTGTGGCAACCAGGGCCTCTTAGCAAAACTTCAAGCACTGGGAATTGCAAGGCTCTACGCTATGTCTCCTCATTGATTACCTTTCATGGTAGATCCTCTAAAAGTGTAGTCCATCAATGGAACGGAACATCAAGAGGCATCCAATTGTGGGCAAGCGTTCCACAAGGAAGCGGCCTGGTCCACATTAATGGAATGTCTACTTCAACGACCTTCGTTCATACTCATCCCCAGAATCACATGCATATTCAGACACAGTACACTGACATTCATACACTTATCCCAAGAGCAAGAATGCCAGCTGCACTAAGCTACATCAATCACCAGCCTACTATATCAGCATGGGAAAATAGATGGCAAGTAACATTGCCACCTGATAAAACGCAAAATGATGATCGTCCTCTAGCACCATGATGGTAAGGCTGGCGCAGTAGTAAGGATGAAATTGGGAGATGTTGGCACCTGAGAAGAAGTTATATCACTGGGGTGAAATTTGACTCCAAACTAACCATGAAAGAACCATGTTGTTAAATCTTGCAAACAAGGCAGCCAGAAGCTTTACAGCACTTCGCCGTATTCACGCATCTGCTTGACAGTAGTGGTTGCCAAGATCCTATACGAGCACAATTACGGCTCACAACCTTGATATGCTCCACTTTCTTGTTTGCCTCCCCCCCCTCTCATCTGCGACTGCTGGACAGAGTAGAGAACAGAGCAAGACGTCTCATCTCTCGCCTGGACCCATCCTGGATAGATATCTGTCATTTTCAGCAGAGCCTTCAACATAGGAGGGATGGTGGGTGGCCTGCTGTTTATGTACAAGGCCAATATGTCAAAATACCACACTTGGAATCCACTTCGGGGGGGGGGGGGGGGGGGGAGACAGCCAGTGAAACAAGCATTTTATGCCACAAACGGGCAGAAAGTCGCAACTTCACTCTGGCTGTAAACCCTTCTCCAGAACATCACTCCATCTGATATCATACATACCCAGGATGACTCGAGTATGGAACACATTCGTACAGCATAATGATATCACGAGATAAAGTCAGTTTATCAATGAAATGCTGGGCCCACAGATGCTCCAACTACATCCTGTCCCGTACTTGTACGTCCATAACAATAAAAATGCGTTTCAAAATGAGCTTATTAGGTAACAGCTCTTAGCTTGCCCATAAAGTTAGAACCTTAACCTGTAATATAGCTTGTCAATACGCTAGGGATCCTTACCCATGTCAAACCCCCCCCCCCCCCTGTGGAAAAAAAAAAAAAAAAAAAAAAAAAAAAAAAAAAAAAAAAAAAAAAAGAGAGAGGTAGAGAGAGAGAGAGGGAGAGAGAGATATTGGATTTTTACGAGATTGTGAGGAGAGTAAGAGGAGAGGGAGATGAAGAAGGGATAGAGAGAGGTGAGAGAGAGAGGGAGAGAGAGGGAGAAGAGAGGGAGAGAAGAAGAGGGAGAGATATGGAGAGAGAGAGTGGAGAGAGAGAGGTGGAGAGGCTAGTGAGGAGAGAGAGAGAGAGAGAGGGGAGAGTGAGGGAGAGAGAGAGGGAGAGAAGGAGGGAGAAGAGAGGGAGAGAGAGGGAGAGGAGAGAGGGAGAGAAGGAGGGAGAGAGAGAGGGAGAGAGAGAGGGAGAGAGAGAGAGGGGATAGGGAGAGAGAGAGGGAGAGAGAGAGAGGGAGAGAGAGAGTAGAGAGAGAGGGAGAGGAGAGGGAGAGAGAGAGGGAGAGAAGGAGGGAGAGAGAGAGGGAGGAGAGAGAGGGAGAGAAGGAGGAGAGAGAGAGGAGAGAGAAGTGAGAAAGAAGGAGAGAAGGAGGGAGAGAGAGAGGGAGAGAGAGAGGAGAGAGGAGAGGGAGAGGAGGGATAGAGAGAGGAGAGAAGGAGGGAGAGAGAGGAGGGAGAGAGAGAGGGAGAGAAGGCGGGAAGAGAGAGAGTGGAGAGGGAGAGAGAGAGGGAGATAAGGAGGGAAGATAGAGGAGGGAGAGGATGGGTGAAGAAGGAGAGGAAGAGGAGAGAGATAGGGAGAGAGAGAGAGGGAGAGATAGAGGGATAGGAAGAGGGAGAGAGAGAGGGAGAGAGAGAAGGAGAGATCTCTTGCTCGCTCTCGTTGCGTAGTCGCGTAGTATATCGCTTTGCGTCGCAGCGCTCCTCTTCACGATCCTGCTCTCTGTCGCCTCCTCTCCTGTCATCTCTTCTCTCATTATGCGATGTAGTTCCTGCTTCTGGCGCTCTGTCCCGCTCTCTCTCTCATCTCTCTCTCTCGCTCCCGCCTCGTCTTCTCTCTCTCTCTTCTCTCCGCTCTTCCTCTCTGCGCTGTCGTTCTCTCTCTCTCTCCTCTCTCTCTCTCTCTGCGCTCTCTCCTCCTCTGCTCTCTCTCTCGTTCTCTCTCTTTCTTTGCTCGTCCTCTCTATTCTCTCTTGGCTCGCTCTTTCTCTCTCTCTCTCTCTTTCTCTCTCTCTTCTTCTCGCTCTTTCTCTCTTTCAGCTCTTTCGCTCTTTCTCTCTTTCTCTCTTGCTTCTCTTTCTCTGCTTTCTCTCTCTTTCTCTCTTTCTCTTCTCTTTCTCTCTCTTTTCTCGCTCTTTGCTCGTCTCTTTCTCTCTCTTTCTTCTCTTTCTCTCTCTTTCTCTCTCTTTCGCTCTCTATCGCTCTCTTTCGCTCTTTTCTCTCTGCTGTCTCTCTCTGTCTCTTCTGCCTGCTCGCTCTTTCTCTTTTCTTTCTTCTCTCGTTCTCTGCTTCTCTCTTTCTCTCTCTCTCTCTTGCTCTCTCTTCTCTCTCTGTTTTTCTCTCCTCTCTCCTCTCTCTCTCTCTCTCTCTCTCGCGCGCGCTCTCTCTCTCTCTCTCTCTCTTCTCTCTCGCTCTCTATTCTCTCTCTCTCTCTCTCATTCTCTCTCTCTCTCTCGTTTCTCTCTCTCTCTCGCTCTCGCTCTCTCTCTCCTCTCTCTCTCGCTCTCTCTCTCTCGTCTCTCTCCTCTCTCTCTCTCTCTCTCGCTCATCTCTGCTCTCGCTCTCTCTTATCTATCTATCTTCTATCTATTAGTCTTGCGATCGTATCATCTACTTTTGTCATTTCCCCCCTTCACATATATATATATTGAGAGCATGATAGTTTAGATCCATATTAATTTTAATGAAATATATATAAATCCACATTATTTTTATAGAAGATATATATATCTAGTCCTATTATTTTAAGAAATATATATATAAAAAATCCCATGATTTATAATAAAATATTATATATTATATCCATATCATTTATAAAATATATGAGATCGAGTGCCAGAGAGGTTAAAGTTAATATAGATACTATATCCATATTATTTTAATAAAATATATATATTATCTGATGGCCATATATTTAAATAATAGATATATCGATAGCAATATTAGTTAATAAAGAGAAGATATAGATCCATGAGGATAGGTAATAAGTATATAGTATAGATCCAGATGTTTTAAGAAATATATAAGATAGTACCATAGTATTTTTGAAACAATAATGTATAGAGAAATATATATCCTTATTATTGTTGAAACAAAAGAGGAGAGAAATGTACATCTATCCAGTGATTATTGTTCACAAATATATTATAGATATTATTATAGAGATATAGAGTAGATAGATATATAAATATAGTAGTAGAGACATATATTTATGATATCCGATATTATTTTGAAACTTAATAGAGTGAAAAGTACATAGCCAGTATCGGTAAGAAATAAGTGAGTTTAGTTCCACATTAGTTGTGAATATAAGATATATATACCTATCCACAGAATTTCAATAGAATATATAATCCTAGCCCAGTAGTGGAAGAGATTGTGTTGTGAGAACAGAGAGCCAGTGAGGATGTGGAACAAAGATAATATGTGAGAGTTTGCCAGAGTCTGTGGTGGGAGTGTTTCTTTAAGCAGTCACCCGTTAAGAAAACTAAAGATTCTCAGTTACCACCCCAGTCAAGTAACCCCAAATAACTGATCATAGAAAGTAAGATATGTCAGCAAAACATATTACACCCAATCCAATTGTGGCAATGCGAGCCCCATAATTCAGATTTTAATTAATACTTCAATAAACGTAGCAAAAATGGCAAATACAGAGATCTATGTCAGTGCAAACTTTATCCATTAACATATTCCAGTATTAAGGGTTTGAAGCTCACGGAAGAGACCTTCATTTTTAATGCATTAATATTATTATGTTAATACAACTGCAAAATAATAATAATATATTATAATTAACACAACGGCCGTTCACCCCAACCCCCACCAAGGCAGTGGCCCGAAAAAGAAAAGTGCCTTTCATCTCATTCACTTCATCACTGTCTTGTCAGAGCAACATACACTACTGTTATAAAACTACAACAATTAACACCCCTCCTTCAGAGTGCATGACACTGTCACTTCCCATCTCCAGGTACCAGTCCGGCCTTGCCGGTTTCCCCTGAAATCAACACACATCAAGTGCAAAAAACCATTTGTTCTCTAAAACGCTCGTTAAATGCTTGATGGAAAGTCCAGCCCCTCGCACACAAAAACCCACCTTTACCCCCCCCCTCCAACCGTTTCCTAGCCTACCCCTTCCCCGCCTTCACCAACACTATCAGATTTATACACTCCGAAAGTCATTTTCGCTTTCCTTCCACCCTCCAACAAGTGTCCTATACCAACCTCAACAACCCATCTCAAGCCCTTTGGAGATTTTTTTTTTCCGCACCGCCTCCTAAATTCCCAAACTACGAATTCGTCCTTGCATGAAATTCACGCCAACACATTGCCCTCAGACCCTAAGTCTCCACTGCCTCCAGCCTCTCCAAGTTACAACATTCACCACCATGCCTCACACCCATTACATTTCCTCTCTTTGCTTCCACGAGACAAAGTTCTTTGTCTCCCCCCAGGACTCCACATTTGCATCGCGCACCTTTTTCCCCTCATCAGTTCTATGATTCACCTCATCCTTCATGATCCTCTGCAGACACGCCATTGCTCCTAAATATCTGAATACATTCATCTCCACCATAACTCTCTCCACTCTCTCCTCCAAATCTGATATCCAATCTTTCCGTTACCTTAATTTTTTTAATTGTTATCCTCATAACTTTACTCTTTCATATAGTCACTTTTAATTATCTTCTTAATATATTGGCCGTTCACTAAGACTCATCCACCAACAACATCTGCAAGTTCTCTTCAGAATCTCCCAAAACACAGTGTTATCAGCAAAGAGCAACTGTGATAATCCGCACTTTTGATAGATTATTTATCTTTAAAAAACCCCACACCTCTTGATGCCAACACCCCGAGCATTTCACTGCTCTTAACAACCCCATCCATAAATATATTGATCAACCTTGGAGACAATCAACACATCCTTGTCCTAAACCTACTTGACTGGGAAATAATCTCGCCTCTCTCCACATACTCTATCCTGGCCTCATCTATCCTCGTAAAAAATCATCACTGCTTTCATAACCAACCTCCTGTTCCATATAGTTTGCAACATAGCCCACATTGCCCCACTTTTTCCAAATCCATAAATGCCACAAAAAAAAGGAGTATTTACCTCACCTATATTTATGTACTCTAAACATTGGTCTACAACTCCCCCAATACCCTTCCTAACTCCTCCTCGTATCATAACTTACTCAACCTGAAATCAAATGGAAACTTTCCGTGAAGGCAAAGCCTACTGTTACACTGATAGTATTGAAGCTTAATCAGGGAAGGCCGTTCTCATGTTACTGGCTTTGAATACAACAAAACCAAAGTTTATGAACTACTTAGTAAATAAGATATTTTTCTCTAAACTAAAAAAAAACAAAGAACAGAGGCACCATTCTGTTCCAAAAGAAAACATCAGAAAAAAAGACACACTAAACCTCCATTAGAGAAAACCTCTCTATTCCAAGTATAACAACTCAAAGTAACTTGGAAATTTGCACCTATCCTGCCAAAGCTAAAATGCATAAGTTTTTTTTTATAATTAGGCTGGATGTGTTCAAACGTAATCAATGAACTTCACTAAGAAAGAGTTGGAAACCATTGTGTTTACTGTAAGACTGTTAACAGTCCTCTGGTCTGTTTATATTGTTATAGTACTTCTCTACTGTAAGATTGTTACAGTCCCTCTGTAACCAAGATCTCAACGTCGTCCACGGTGATGTTTTCTGGTGCTTGCATATTTTGCCTATTTGGATCTCTGTTGTACACTTTCTCATACATTATTGATAATGTGTAAATAATGTATGTAGTGTAAATACGAGCTAAATTTCTTTGGTGAAGGAATGCAGGCATATATAACCCTGATGTCTTCAACAAACTTGCTCCGCTTTTTATCAAATTACGACAAGTTTGCAGGCCATTATACAAACCTTGGAAAAAGTTCGTAATAATTGCAGATCGGATAAAAATACACTAAATATTAATGAAAACCTGCTTTTTTAATGATTTTTAAGCATTTTCTTTTAATAAAATTTAGACATTTTTCATTAGATACAGACCAAGAAAATACCTGAAAATAGATGAAAATGAAGTACGCAAACAACCACACACAACGAAAGTTTTGAAGACGTTCAAAGTTAACTTTTTCTTTTCAGTTAATGCAAATGCAAGGTGAAAACCTTTGCATATAAGTGCGTGAGTGACAACTTATGGCTAAAGCTGTCCAAACGTCAAGGAGAATATTTCTTTGATCGAAGTTAAAACCTCGCATCAAACTAGAGAGTTCTTTCTTTCAACAACACCGGCGAGTATCCCACCGAGGCGGGGTGTCCCAGATAAAGGAAAAACGAAAGTTTTCTTCTGGTTATTACTTAATTACATTAGTAATATATACAGAGAATTGGTTAACTACTAGCCCCTTGGGGGGGGGGGGGGCCCCTTGCTCCCAGCATTTAGTCGCCTCTTACAACAACAACACCCAAATGGCTTACGGAGAAGAATTCTGTTCCACTTCTCCATGGAATAAGAGGAATAAACAAGAACAAAGAAGTAGAGAGAAAAATAGAACCGAAAATCCAGAGGGGTTGTATATATAGTTCTTGTACATGTAGTGGTAGTGTGACCTAAGTGTAAGTCGAATGCAAGACATAACCTGAAATCTTGCATGTGCATAAGACAGAATAAAAACAACACCACAATCCTATATACCCATCATGTAGAACAATTACAGTCTTCCGCATTAACACTCACTTGGCAGGAAACGGTAGTACCCCCTGGTGGTTGCTGGTCTATACCAAACGCTACTACCTACAACTAGAATAAGTTAGGTAAGGACATTATAATTTTCAGATAATCCTAGGAAAATGAACAACTGAATTAGTAAAAGACGAAGAAGAAGAGAAGAGAAGGGAAGAGACAAAAGGAAGAAACAGCATTAATTGAGGTGTTACTCGTACATAAATAGAATTCAGTAAAAGGAAGAATTTTGCATAGGGTTTAAAAATAAACGTAACAAAGAGGGGCCTAACAAAGAGGCCACATCAAAAAAAAGAAATTTTGCGAGGCGGGTCCAGGAGACGAACTACTTTCCCTTATTCCTCCGCCTCCATAAATTCACTTCTCACCCAACTAAAACCAACGAATAAGCCATAATGCAAATATATTTAAATTTTATGTGTTTTCTTTGGAGAGTCATACCTGAAAAGCACAGAATTCCACTAGAGGAAAAACATTGAACTTCGAGGAAATATTCTTCGTGGTTTTCCATGTGTAGAGCGAGATTTGGTTCCCATGGTCTCCCACCGAGGAAGGTGAAGGTACAATGATTATCGCGCTTTGAGGCAAGAACCACAAACCCCAAAAAATATACTGTCCAGCAGCGTCATGCAGGAGGTTACCGCAGGAACCCAAATCATAGGTTAACCGCAGGAAGCCAAGCATAGGTTAACCCGCAGGAACCCAAGCAGAGTGTTACCGCATGAACCCAATCGAGAGTTTACCGCACAACCAAGCAAAGGTTACGCGCAGAACCCAAGCAGAGTTTACCCACGCAGGAACCTCAACCAATGGTTTACCACCGCAGGAACCAAACAAGGTTAGCCCGCAGGAACAAAGCAGAGGTTACCGCAGGAAGCCAAGCAGAGGTTACCCCATGAAGCCAAGCAGAGGTTACCGCAGGAACCAAAGCAGAGGTTACCGCAGGAACCAAAGCAGAGGTTACCGCAGGAAGCCAAGCAGAGGTTACCGCAGGAACCCAAGCAAAGGTTACCGCAGGAAGCCAAGCAGAGGTTACCGCAGGAACCAAAGCAGAGGTTACCGCAGGAAGCCAAGCAGAGGTTACCGCAGGAACCAAAGCAGAGGTTACCGCAGGAACCAAAGCAGAGGTTACCGCAGGAAGCCAAGCAGAGGTTACCGCAGGAACCCAAGCAAAGGTTACCGCAGGAAGCCAAGCAGAGGTTACCGCAGGAACCAAAGCAGAGGTTACCGCAGGAAGCCAAGCAGAGGTTACCGCAGGAACCCAAGCAAAGGTTACCGCAGGAAGCCAAGCAGAGGTTACCGCAGGAACCAAAGCAGAGGTTACCGCAGGAAGCCAAGCAGAGGTTACCGCAGGAAGCCAAGCAGAGGTTACCGCAGGAAGACAATCAGAGGTTACCGAAGGAAGACAAGCAGAGGTTACCGCAGGAACCCAATTAGAGGTTACCGCAGGAAGCCAAGCAGACGTTACCGGAGGAACCCAATCAGAGATTTCCGCAGAAAGCCAAGCAGAGGCTACCGCAGGAAGCCAAGCAGAGGTTACTGAAGGAACCCAATCAGAGGTTACCGCAGGAAGCCAAGCAGAGGTTACTGCAGGAACCCAAGCAGAGGTTACCGCAGGAACCCAATCAGAAGTTACCGCAGAAAGCCAATCAGAGGTTACCGCAGGAAGCCAAGCAGAGGTTACCGCAGGAACCCAAGCAGAGGTTACCGCAGGAACCCAAGCAGAGGTTACCGCAGGAACCCAATCAGAGGTTATCGCAGGAAGCCAAGCAGAGGTTACCGCAGGAACCCAATCAGATGTTACCGCAGGAAGCCAAGCAGAGGTTACCGCAGGAACCCAAGCAGAGGTTACCGTAGGAACCCAAGCAGAGGTTACCGCAGGAAGACAAGCAGAGGTTACCGCAGGAAGCCAAGCAGAGGTTATCGCAGGAACCCAATCAGAGGTTACCGCAGGAAGCCAAGCAGAGGTTACCGCAGGAACCCAAGCAGAGGTTACCGCAGGAACCCAATCAGAGGTTACCGCAGGAAACCAAGCAGATGTTACCGGAGGAACTCAAACAGAGGTTACCGCAGGAACCCAAGCAGAGGTTACCGCAGGAAGCCAAGCAGAGGTTACTGCTGGAATCCAAGCAGAGGTTACTGCAGGAACCCAAGCAGAGGTTACCGCAGGAAGCCAAGCAGAGGTTACTGCAGGAAGCCAAGCAGAGGTTACTGCAGGAAGCCAAGCAGATGTTACCGCAGGAAGCCAAGCAGAGGTTACTGCAGGAAGCCAAGCAGAGGTTACTGCAGGAAGCCAAGCAGAAGTTACTGTAGGAACCCAAGCAGAGGTTACTGCTGGAACCCAAGCAGAGGTTACTGCTGGAACCCAAGCAGAGGTTACCGCAGGATGCCAACCAGAGATTACTGCAGGAACCCAAGCAGAGGTTACTGCTGGAACCCAAGCAGAGGTTACTGCTGGAACCCAAGCAGAGGTTACCGCAGGAAGCCAAGCAGAGATTACTTCAGGAACCCTAGCAGAGGTTAATGCTGGAACCCAAGCAGAGGTTACTGCTGGAACCCAAGCAGAGGTTACTGCTGGAACCCAAGCAGAGATTACTGCAGTAACCCAAGCAGAGGTTACTGCAGGAAGCCAAGCAGAGGTTACTGCAGGAACCCAAGCAGAGGTTACTGCTGGAACCCAAGCAGAGGTTACCGCAGGAAGCCAAGCAAAGATTATTGCAGGAACCCAAGCAGAGGTTACTCCTGGAACCCAAGCAGAGGTTACTGCTGGAACCCAAGCAGAGGTTACCGCAGGAAGCCAAGCAGAGGTTACTGCAGGAAGCCAAGCAGAGGTTACTGCAGGAAGCAAAGCAGATGTTACCGCAGGAAGCCAAGCAGAGGTTACTGCAGGAAGCCAAGCAGAGGTTACTGCAGGAAGCCAAGCAGAAGTTACTATAGGAACCCAAGCAGAGGTTACTGCTGGAATCCAAGCAGAGGTTACTGCTGGAACCCAAGCAGAGGTTACCGCAGGATGCCAAGCAGAGATTACTGCAGGAACCCAAGCAGAGGTTACTGCTGGAACCCAAGCAGAGGTTACTGCTGGAACCCAAGCAGAGGTTACCGCAGGAAGCCAAGCAGAGATTACTTCAGGAACCCTAGCAGAGGTTACTGCTGGAACCCAAGCATAGGTTACTGCTGGAACCCAAGCAGAGGTTACTGCTGGAACCCAAGCAGAGATTACTGCAGTAACCCAAGCAGAGGTTACTGCAGGAAGCCAAGCAGAGGTTACTGCAGGAACCCAAGCAGAGGTTACTGCTGGAACCCAAGCAGAGGTTGCCGCAGGAAGCCAAGCAAAGATTACTGCAGGAACCCAAGCAGAGGTTACTGCTGGAACCCAAGCAGAGGTTACTGCTGGAACCCAAGCAGAGGTTACCGCAGGAAGCCAAGCAGAGGTTACTGCTGGAACCCAAGCAGAGGTTACCGCAGGAAGCCAAGCAGATTTTACTGCAGAAACCCAAGCAGAGGTTACTGCATTAAGCCAAGCAGCGGTTACCGCATGAACCCAAGCAGAGGTTATTGCATTTAGCCAACCAGAGGTTACTGCAGGATGTCAAGCAGAGGTTACTGCAGGATGTCAAGCAGAGGAGACATTTCCATGTGATGACATTTCATGTCATCACATGGGAACTCATGTGTCCTGGTCTGTCATGGAAGCAAAACTCCAAATATCTCCTAGCAGCAACACACATCTCCTATTCTCTTCAGGCACCAATATCTCTGTCCCAGTCTTTGTTTTAGCCTCACTTTCATCCCAGCCTCTCCTCAGGGTAACACTTCTCACCCCAGCACTTCTATCCAAGTCTCTCCTGACTCCAGCACTTCCTGACCCCAGCACTTCTCTCCAAGTCTCTCCTGACCCCGGCACTTCACTCCAAGTCTCTTCTGGCTCCAGCACTTCTCTCCAAGTCTCTCCTGATCCCAGCACTTCTCTCCAAGACTCTTCTGGCTCCAGCTATTCTCTCCAAGTCTCTCCTGACCCTAGGGCTTCTCTTCAAGTCTCTCCTGACCTCAGCACTTCTCTCCAAGTCTCTCCTGACTCCAGCACTTCTCTCCAAGTCTCTCCTGACTCCAACACTTCTCTCCAAGTCTCTCCTGGCTCCAGAACTCCTCTCCAAGTTTTTCCTGGAAGCTTCACTCATATCTCACTCTTTCTTGGCCGAAACATTCGCAACAACGTCACTGTCCTAGATTCTCCTAGCAGCAACATCCATGTCCTAACCTCTCTTAACAACAACATCTATGTCCTAGTCTCTCCTAGCAGCACCATCACTGTCCCTGACTATTGTGTCAGTCATATCAGTGTTCCTGACTAGTCTGTCGGTCACATCACTGTTCCAGACTCTCCTTGTGCAGTATAACCCTTGCTGTTTAGCGCTTCTTTTGATTATAATTATAATAATCCAGACTCTTCTCTTAGTCACATCATTGTCTCAGATTCTCCTGGCAGTCACATTACTGTCCCAGCCTCTTCTGGCAGTCACATCATTGTCCCAGACTGTCTTATCAGTCGCATCATTGTCACAGAATCTCCCGGCTTTCACATCACTGTCCCAGACTCTCCTGTCGGTCTCATTACCGTCCCAGACTCTCATGTGAGTCACATCACTTCCCCAGAGACTCTCATGTCTGTTACATCACTGCCCTAGACTCTCTTGTCAGTCACATCACTGTCCCAGACTCTCATGTCAGTTACATCACTGCCCTAGACTCTCTTGTCAGTCACATCACTGTCCTAGACTCTCATGTCAGTTACATCACTGTCCCAGACACTGCTGTCAGCCACATCACTGTCCCAGACACTGCTGTCAGCCACATCACTGTCCTATACACTGCAGTCAGCCACATCACTGTCCTAGACACTGCTGTCAGTCACATCACTGTCCCAGACACTGCTGTCAGCCACATCACTGTCCCAGACACTGCTGTCAGTCACATCACTGTCCCAGACACTGCTGTCAGTCACATCACTGTCCCAGACACTGCTGTCAGCCACATCACTGTCCCAGACACTGCTGTCAGCCACATCACTGTCCCAGACACTGCTGTCAGCCACATCACTGTCCTATACACTGCTGTCAGCCACATCACTGTCCTAGACACTGCTGTCAGTCACATCACTGTCCTAGGCACTGCCGTCCACATCACTGTCCCAGACACTGCTGTCAGTCACATCACTGTCCTAGACACTGCTGTCAGCCACATCACTGTCCCAGACACTGCCGTCAGCCACATCACTGTCCCAGACACTGCCGTCAGCCACATCACTGTCCCAGACACTGCTGTCAGCCACATCACTATCCTAGACACTGCCGTCAGCCACATCACTGTCCCAGACACTGCCGTCAGCCACATCACTGTCCCAGACACTGCTGTCAGCACATCACTATCCTAGACACTGCCGTCAGCCACATCACTGTCCCAGACACTGCCGTCAGCCACATCACTGTCCAGACACTGCTGTCAGCCACATCACTATCCTAGACACTGCCGTCAGCCACATCACTGTCCCAGACACTGCCGTCAGCCACATCACTGTCCCAGACACTGCTGTCAGCCACATCACTATCCTAGACACTGCCGTCAGCCACATCACTGTCCCAGACACTGCCGTCAGCCACATCACTGTCCCAGACACTGCCGTCAGCCACATCACTGTCCCAGACACTGCTGTCAGTCACATCACTGTCCCAGACACTGCTGTCAGCCACATCACTGTCCTATACATTGCAGTCAGCCACATCACTGTCCCAGACACTGCCGTCAGCCACATCACTGTCCCAGACACTGCTGTCAGTCACATCACTGTCCCAGACACTGCTGTCAGCCACATCACTGTCCTATACACTGCAGTCAGCCACATCACTGTCCTAGACACTGCTGTCAGTCACATCACTGTCCCAGACACTGCTGTCAGCCACATCACTGTCCCAGACACTGCTGTCAGCCACATCACTATCCTAGACACTTCCGTCAGCCACATCACTGTCCCAGACACTGCCGTCAGCCACATCACTGTCCCAGACACTGCTGTCAGCCACATCACTGTCCTAGACACTGTTGTCAGCCACATCACTGTCCCAGACACTGCCGTCAGTCACATCCTTATCTCAGACATGTGTTGTATATTATCATTTAGTGTTTTATTACATAATAAAAAGTGTCGTGTTCAGTATATCATTAAAAATATACACAGTAAAATCGTCTGGGTAAATTTACACGTGGCAGACACGACGATGTAAACAACGAGCGTTTAAGTTTACATAGTTTACAAATACGCCTTATTATTCAAGTCAGTTTTAAGCACATGTGTAAATAAAGAGAATATTGTCGTTAAATTATCAGAGGAAGTTGAGCGACGGTAACATTGAGACATCAACGGGACGACAAACACATATTCACTTAAGCGGAATATTTATTGACGATGTTTAGCCTAAACAGATATGTTTACCATGTCATTGCAGACGTCGTATCATTCCAAAACGTCTTACCATTAATAAGAGGTTCAAGGCACTGACCAATATCTCTATTGCCAAACAAATCTCAAATATTTTCTTCAATAAAACACTATAGCCACCATTGCCTCTACCGTCATCAGTAACATCAAAAATGTAGCATAGTTATATACTGTTCTGTATTATAGTAACCACGAACGAGTGGTATTGAATCAATAACAACACTGCAACTAGGCGAGGATTCGAACCCATGTCGTTTTGGCCTGCCTCATGGTGAGCGAAAATCACACATGATGCTCTAACCCATAGGACCAATGCAACCCTGTGGGTTAGAGCGTCATGTGTGATTTTCGCTCACAATGAGGTGGGCCAAAACGACATGGGTTCGAATCCTCGGCTAGTCGCAGTGTTGCTATTGATACTTTTCCGTGTAATAAATAAGTCCAAATTATTCTGAGCCTCCAAAAACAAATTTCATAAGACAAACAGGACGAGTAATTTAAGAAAATTAACAGTCTTTTAATAAACTGGAATGACACCCTGTTAATAGCCAAGGAAAACGACACTCAGAAAAAAAGGTATTATGAATCAGGAGTTATCAAAATTTCTTACAACTTTAACCCGAACGGTGGTTTATTAAACTCAGCTCTAACTTTTAGTCAAAACTCTCTTGATACTTGTGAACTAAAGTGACTAGACACACACCTCTCTTATTCTTCACCTCACTCAGCTCACTCCTGCGTACATGCCCATCCTCTCATTCCAGTTCACACTTCTGTCAGACGTCAGGTGTTCAGCAGAGCTGAAAGACTCACCGTGGTCTTGTCAAGGGGCTGTAAGCGGTTCTCTACACTTGACCTGAAGAAAACTCACCGTGCCCTTGTCATAGGACTGCCTCCGCCATAGGGCTGTAAACGGTACATCATGTGTACACACTGACATTCCTTCGGGAGCCACTGTCAGGTCACCACGTGGAGAAGAACCGAGCCAGGACTCGTCCTAGCAAACGTAAATCAACATTAACCTTTCATTTGGTTTTGACTCTCTGCATGAGATGCGTTGCCTCGCTTCATTGGTTAAATGTCTTCAATGAAGTTTCAGTCTAACTTCATTTGTTTCTGTGTCAAAGTTGCAAAGCCATTTTATTACCAAGTGTTTACTGTCAACATCAACATTCGTTGTTTAGAACAAAGGCTAATCATAGTGTATCAGGAAACACTATGACTTCACAGCCAAGATCAAAGAGGCGGCGGCAAAGCTATGAGGTGCTGAATATAAATTCAACTTGTACCAAGATGACAGTAGGGATTGCATATTTCCTCCGTTGAAAGCTAAAAATATTATAAATGCTCCAATAAGAATAAAAACTGTTTCAAGATCTCCACATACAAGCATTGGAACCACCTGAGATAGTCTTCAAAAGTAAATTATAAAAAAATTAAACAATCATCACTTAATAATTGCAGGTGACTTAACATTAATCTCATTCATTAAGAAGACACACATTTGGCTCACTAAGCAACTGAATTATGCCGAAACGTTCCAAGAAATGAAGAAAAATATGAAAAATCCCTGAAAAACACTCAAATATTGGGTTCACGAAAAATTGTTAAGCCAGGGAAATTGAGCTGATGAGACTTAACGAACCTTCCGTCAGTGTTGCTGATACAATCAATAAATTTAACAACAAAATCTCGAACTACTTTACTCAGGTTAGTGATTCCCTTCATAACGGTTAGTAAGGCATCCTTTACTTGCCCACAAGAAATTCTACTGAGGTAACTTCACTAATTAATGTACTTGTTAACAAAGCTAGTATTAAAGCAAGTATATCACCATTTTGTATATATAATAGAGGTGTCCATGTGTTATCATCTATCATTGCACCTCTATATAATAAATCTCACAAAACCAAAACCTTCCCTAACGTACCTAAGGTTGCCCGTGTTACCCCAATCCGTCAGAGAAGAAACACAGATGAAATCAATAACTAATAACCAATCTCTAACTTGCAACTCTTGTCAAAAGTCCATAATAAGATAATATATACACGAAATTATGTATCTAATGCTAAGAAAATATTCTTCACACTCACCAGTTTGGTTTTAGGCCAGGAAAAAGAGCTAATGATGTTATTCATAATATGCTAGAGTCTCTCTATTCAGTTATTGAAAACAATGAATATTCAATGATTTTCTTTGTTTCTCCAAAGAAAGGTTGTGGCACTGGACATCACAAGAGGATATATTCTTGCTTACATAAATTCCTACCTTATTGACAGACCAGGCCGCGGGGGTGTTGAGCCCCATAACTCTCTCAAGGTATTCTAGATGTAGGAGTGTCGCAGGGTAACTCACTGGTTTTATCTCTACTGATGAATTACCAAATGCCTCCAATGAACTGAAACCAGTCCTGTTGGCAGATGGCAAACATTCACAATGTCAAATCCAGATCTCGTTGTCCTCAAGAACACACTCAACTAAGATCTTGTAAATATTTCTACCTGGATGGCAACTGACACACTCTCAGTACTGACATGACCTACATGTTGTTTGGGAATTAAACTAGAAATACTCAAATTAACATAATAAATAAAACACTCATAGAAAGACGAGAAAATTCATTGGATTACACCTTGACGTAAATTGCCAAAATTGCGTACATGCCATCAGAAATACGCTTCTTTGTTCCCCAGTAACATTACTCACTCTGTACAAGACTCTAATTTTTTCCTACCTCGTATGGTTTTTGTTTTTGGGGTTTTACAAAATAAATGATGTAAAACGTATTGTTAAGCAGCAGACGTCCTTGGTTCCTTGGTTCTCTGACCTGAGGGTTGATGAGGATTTGAAGGAAGAGGGAGGGGAGGGCTGGAAAAATGGAAGAGGTTGGGAGGGTGGAGTAGGAGATGGGGTTGCATAGGTACTGCAGGAGGTTGTGTTGGAGCGAGATGTGCTGGTGGCAGCAGTGTCAGTAGAGTAGGGCTGGTACTCAAACAGACGTCAGCTATTAGAATAATCAGACAGTCAGGTTCCAGACAATACACACTTCCCCACTGAATAAAAGTATCAACTTACAAAGCGTTCACAACTATTACTGTGTATTTATATAGGAACACATAGAACGAATTTCAACCCAGTGGTCTGCCTCTTTCCGGAGAACTGTACCAGGACGCCAAGACACAGTGAAGGACACAGTGAAGGACACATGCACTTGTTTGATACATCACGTGTTGATGTACCTGTGTCTACCATTAGGAATAATATATAGAGAGGATTGAATGGCGAAATTGAATGTTATAGGAATGCAGTTAGAAGCCTGAGTAGGTCTATAACCCATTATTATAACCTTAAAGTAGATAAGAATATTTATGGAGCAACTTGCAAGTGAACAGCCTGCCTGGTGTTGGAGTAGCCAGTCTTAGCCATGGTTACAAGTACTTCTGGCAGTTTGGCAAGCATATATATGATAATCAAACCAAGTGCAATGTATATGGCTATTCCTATGGTCACTATCTTCAACACTATAGGCTTAATTGTCCTCTTTAAGAGGAATATAGAGATAGGTAGTATAATAACCTATGTGACATATCATGTATCTTATTAATGAAAATGAGATATTAGATATATTAAGCAAATTTCCTAAATTTGCTTGTAACAGATAAACGAACTGTAGATATGAATGCAGAGAAATTTCTGTTAACCCTTTTGACACCTGGTTCCTAGGCCTTTTGTCGATTCATGGGCTTTTGCATTACCCTGTACATAATTCATATGGGGTGCACAGCACACTAATCATTTCGGAGGCAAAATCAAAAAAAAAAAAAAAATCTACCACCGAATCAACCTCAAAAAAGCAATTACTAAATCTTACCTCAAATCCTGTTGGATAAACATAGTTTATCAACATTGATAAACATTGTTTATCAACTCATATCAGAGCTCATTATGTTGTTTTCTCTATTTTTTAAATATTTTTTAAAAGATATAATGAACGTACTTTGTTACTCGTTACTTTATACTAAATAATGTACTGAGGAAAAGTATTGGTCTATTTCACAAGTCACCGGGAGATATACACAGAGGTGAACATATCCCATGTACTGTAGTCCGTCCAAGACTCTCCTAGCAACCACCTCACCTTCCCAGACTCTCCTAGCAACCACCTCACCTTCCCAGACTCTCCTAGCAACCACCTCACCTTCCCAGACTCTCCTAGCAACCACCTCACCTTCCCAGACTCTCCTAGCAACCACCTAACCTTCCCAGACTCTCCTAGCAACCACCTAACCTTCCCAGACTCTCCTAGCAACCACCTAACCTTCCCAGACTCTCCTGGCAACCATCTCACCTTCCC
This sequence comes from Cherax quadricarinatus, assembly GCF_026875155.1. Taxonomy (NCBI): domain Eukaryota; kingdom Metazoa; phylum Arthropoda; class Malacostraca; order Decapoda; family Parastacidae; genus Cherax; species Cherax quadricarinatus. Next base: position 46,660,834 of record NC_069423.1, on the reverse strand, counting down.
AGACTCTCCTAGCAACCACCTAACCTTCCCAGACTCTCCTAGCAACCATCTAACCTTCCCAGACTCTCCTAGCAAACACCTCACTTTCCCAGACTCTCCTAGCAACCACATCACCTTCCCAGACTCTCCTAGCAACCACTTCACCTTCCCAGACTCTCCTAGCAACCACCTCTCCTTCCCAGACTCTCCTAGCAACCACCCTACCTTCCCACACTCTCCTAGCAACCACCTCACCTTCCCAGACTCTCCTAGCAAACACCTCACCTTCCCAGACACTCCTAGCAACCATCTCACCTTACAAAACTCTCCTAGCAACCACCTAACCTTCCCAGACTCTCCTAGCAACCACCTCACCTTCCCAGCCTCTCCTAGCAACCACCTCACCTTCCCAGACTCTCCTAGCAACCACCTCACCTTCCCAGCCTCTCCTAGCAACCACCTCACTTCCAGACTCTCCTAGCAACCACCTAACCTTCCCAGACTCTCCTAGCAACCACCTCACCTTCCCAGCCTCTCCTAGCAACCACCTCACCTTCCCAGACTCTCCTAGCAACCACCTCACCTTCCCAGACTCTCCTAGCAACCACCCTACCTTCCCACACTCTCCTAGCAACCACCTCACCTTCCCAGACTCTCCTAGCAACCACCCCACCTTCCCAGACTCTCCTAGCAACCACCTCACCTTCCCAGACTCTCCTAGCAACCACCCTACCTTCCCACACTCTCCTAGCAACCACCTCACCTTCCCAGACTATCCTAGCAACCACCCCACCTTCCCAGACTCTCCTAGCAACCACCTCACCTTCCCACACTCTCCTAGCAACCACCCTACCTTCCCACACTCTCCTAGCAACCACCTCACCTTCCCAGACTCTCCTAGCAACCACCCCACCTTCCCAGACTCTCCTAGCAACCACCTCACCTTCCCAGACTCTCCTAGCAACCACCCTACCTTCTCACACTCTCCTAGCAACCACCTCACCTTCCCAGACTCTCCTAGCAACCACCCCACCTTCCCAGACTCTCCTAGCAACCACCTCACCTTCCCACACTCTCCTAGCAACCACCTACCTTCCCACACTCTCCTAGCAACTACCTCACCTTTCCAGACTCTCCTAGCAACCACCTCACCTTCCCAGACTCTCCTAGTAGCCGCCTCAACTTCCAAGACTCTCCTAGCAACCACCTCACCTCCCCACACTCTCCTAGCAACCACCTCACCTTCCCAGACTCTCCTAGCAACCACCCCACCTTCCCACACTCTCCTAGCAACCACCTCACCTTCCAAACTCTCCTAACAACCACCCTACCTTCCCACACTCTCCTAGCAACCACCTCACCTTCCCAGACTCTCCTAGCAACCACCCCACCTTCCCAGACTCTCCTAGCAACCACCTCACCTTCCCACACTCTCCTAGCAACCACCCTACCTTCCCAGACTCTCCTAGCAACTACCTCACCTTTCCAGACTCTCCTAGCAACCACCTCACCTTCCCAGACTCTCCTAGTAGCCGCCTCAACTTCCAAGACTCTCCTAGCAACCACCTCACCTCCCCACACTCTCCTAGCAACCACCTCACCTTCCCAGACTTTCTTATCAACCACCTCACCTTCCCACACTCTCCTAGCAACCACCCCACCTTCCCACACTCTCCTAGCAATCACCTTACTTTTCCAGACTCTCCTAGCAACCATCTCACCTTCAAAAGCCCCCTTAGCAACCACCCTACCTTCCCAGACTCTCCTAGCAACCACCTCATCTTTCCAGTCTCTCTTAGCAACCACCCCAGCTTCCCAGATTGTCCTAGCAACTAAATCACCTTCCAGACTCACATAGCAACCACCTCACCCTCCCAGTCTCACCTAGCAACCACCTCGCCTTCCCAGACTCTCCTAGCACCCCCCTCACCCTCGCAGACACTCCTAGCCAGCACCCAGGCAGCGTGAAGGCACCTCCACTTGTTATGCCTAGCGTGTACCTCCTACAATTAAACTTACTGTGTCGCGACAGTCCAGTAGTTTCTGAAACTCAGTTGCTTGCCTGCTGACCCGTTTAAAATTCATTAAAGTGCAATAAAATGGGTCCTGCACGCATAAGATTCTGCTTTTGACAATTGATTGCTTTAAAGATAACTTAAACCAGACGTCCCTCTGCAGGAAGAGATAAGAAAACACTCAGCTAAGTAGCCGGGACAAATATTGATAATTTATTTTCACATAAGAAAGAGAGCTTTTTAGTGATCGTGAGATAGAAAACAACCGAGTGGAAGTCAAATTAGATGTTTTGGTAAGTTAGTGAGCCTTAGCAAAAATAAAACAGGTTAAATAATCAAGGATTGTGTGCAACAACAAGGTTCCGGAATATTTAGAATACAGAAAAGTAAAGCTCTCCTGAGCTAGAATAAGGTTATGGGGAGACTATTATGTTGGGTGAGACTTGCCAGAGAGTCCACCAGCCATGCAGTAGTAGTTTCACTTAACTGCTACGATAATGTTTATCTCTCCTTGGTTAATATAACATACTGTAATACTGGAACACAAGGGGAATATTTTTTTTCGTAGTATACTTATGACCTTAAACATGTCCAGAGGAAAAGATTTTAATGATTTTTTTTATTTTTGGTCACACAGCAACCGTCTCCCACCAAGGTAGGATGACCCGAAAAAGAAGAAATACTTTAATCGTCACTCGCTCCATCACTGTCTTACCAGAGGCTCGCTGTTACCACAGCTCAGATGCTCCTCCAAACTGCAGCATCGTTCAGAGTTCGGCACTGTAGTTCACACCTCCGTGACTCAAGTATGACTAACGAATTTGCCCTGAATCCCTTCATAAATGTTACATTACTCATACTCCAACAGCACGACAAATCATAAACAAGACACTTGCCTCCGCTCACTTCTGTCTAGCACGTTCACACATGCCTGACTGATGTTTAAGTCCCTCCCTTACGAAACTACCTTTACCCCCTCCATCCAACCTGTACTAGGACTACCCCTACCTCGCATTCCTTCCACAACAGATTTATACACTTTCCAAGTCATCTAACATTGTTTCTTCCTCTCTAAATATCCAAACCACTTCAACAACCCCTCCTCAGCCCTCTAGATAATGGTTTTAGTAACCCGCACCTCCTTTAATCCCAGAACTATGAATTTTCTGCATAATATTCACTCACTGTCACATTCACTATCCATCCTTCACACCTATACAAAAACTTAATACTACTGTACTCTCAAACGTTCCCCTCTTTGCCTCCGTGGATAACCTTCTGTCTCCACAGATGCCTCTATGCACCACACACCAGAGTTTTCTCCTCATCAGTTCTATAGTTCAGTTTGTCTTTCATAGACCCATCCACCAACAAATACATTCCCAAATATATGAACACATCGCCCATACTCAATCCATCCAACTTAATATCCAAGTTTGTGAGAGTAAGACGAGCAATTAAACACAAGCTATGCATCAATAAAGCAGAGATTACAAAGGTCACTTACTATAGACTCAGGTCGTGGTATAACTGTGTAAGTCCCCAGACAGGAAACTTAGTAAATCATCAACTGGAGCAACAAAATTAACAATATCCTCCTCATTTATGTCAACATTACCGATACGGTACTTAATTTGTCAACATAACCGATATTGTTCTTAATATTAATGACGAAAACTCTGTCTACAGTTGGGCTCAATACGTCTACTAGGCATTTGGATAATTTATAGACGACTGGGCCAAGGGAGCTCATTCAGTGTATTGTTAGAGCACCTGGAGCTCACATATATTCTACTTATTATGCCTCTACTCATTAATGTTAAGCTTCTTTCAATTTTCTGAATCCTCTTAAACTATTTCCTAAAACATTACTTTGTGTTTATATTATTATCGAATATTTACTCACGTGAGTTCATGTCAAAATTTGCATAGGTTTATTACGAACTTAAATTATCATTTGATGAAATGTGCTAAGTGAAATCCCTGAATAATTTGGATCTAGCCTTCTTTATAGGATAATTCGTCTACATTTGCACGAAATGCAATATATACGCCACAAACAATTTGTTCTTGCTTTGTATATGTTTATTCAATACACATATTTCAAGTTATTCATATCTTGCACGAATTCGTAAAGGAATAGTGAATAATAACCGAGAGTTTGGGAATAAGTCTTGGGACGTGAGTTTGTCTCTTTATACATAAATGACGAACCATTGACCCTTTCCTGTGTAACAGTAGTGGCACAGTGTCATACTAGTGACACAGTGTCATAGTAGTGACACAGTGTCATGGTAGTGATAGTGTCATAGGGACACAGTGTCATAGTAGTGACACAGTGTCATAATAGTGATAGTGTCATAGTGACACAGTGTCATAGTAGTGGTAGTGTCATAGTGACACAGTGTCATATTAGTGATAGTGTCATAGTGACACAGTGTCATAGTAGTGAAACAGTGTCACAGTAGAGACACAGTGTCATACTAGTGACACAGTGTCATAGTGGTGACACAGTGTCATGGTAGTGATAGTGTCATAGTGACACAGTGTCATAGTAGTGACACAGTGTCACAATAGTAATATTGTCATAGTGACACAGTGTCATAGTAGTGATAGTGTCATAGTGACACAGTGTCATAATAGTGACACAGTGTCATAGTAGTGACACAGTGTCATAATAATGACACAGTGTCATAGTAGTGATAATGTCATAGTGACACAGTTACATAGTAGTGAGACAGTGTCTTAGTAGCAACACAGCGTCATAGTAGTGACACAGTGTCATAATAATGACACAGTGTCATAGTAGTGATAATGTCACAGTGACACAGTTACATAGTAGTGAGACAGTGTCTTAGTAGCAACACAGCGTCATAGTAGTGACAGTGTGATAGTAACGACACAGTGTCACAGTAGTGACACAGTGTCACAGTAGTAATAGTGACATAGTAGTGATACAGTGTCGCAGTGACAGTGTCATAGTAGTGACACAGTGTCATAGGAGTGACACAGTGTCATAGTAGTGATACAGTGTCATAATAGTGATAGTGTCATAGTGACACAATGTCGTAGTAGTGACACAATGTCATAGTAGTGACACAGTGTCATAGTAGTGACACAGTGTCATAGTAGTGATAGTGTCATAGTGACACAGTGTCATAGTAGTGACACAATGTCATAGTAGTGACACAGTGTTATAGTAGTGACTCAGTGTCATATTAGTGACAGGTTCATAGTAGTGACACAGTGTCATAGTAGTGACACAGCGTCATAGTAGTGATATACTGTCGTAGTAGTGATAGTGTCATAGTGACACAGTGTCAATAGTAACACAGTGTCATAGTGACACAGTGTCACAGTAGTGATACAGTGTCATAGTAGTGATAGTGTCATAGTGACACAGTGTCATAGCAGTGACACAATGTCATAGTAGTGACACAGTGTCATAGTAGTGATAGTTCATAGTGACAGTGTCATTAGTAACACAGTGTCATAGTGACACAATGTCATAGTAGTGACACAGTGTCGCAGTAGCGACACAGTGTCACAGTAGTGACACAGTGACAGAGTAGTGGCACAGTGTCATAGTAGTGATAATGTTATAGTGACACAGTGTCATAGTAGTGACACTGTATCACTATTATGACACTATTACTACTATGACACTGTGTCACTACTATGACACTGTGTCACTACCATGACAGTGTCACTACTATGACACTGTGTCACTATGACACTGTGTTACTAATGACGCTGTGCCACTATGACACTGTGTTACTAATGACACTGTGTCACTATGACACTGTGTCATTACTATGACATTGTGACACTGTGCCACAGTAGTGACAGAGTGTCATAGTAGTGCCACAATGTCATAGTAGTGACACAGTGTCATAGTTGTGACTCAGTGTCATATTAATGACACAGTGTCATATTAGTGACAGTGTCATAGTAGTGACACAGTGTCATAGTAGTGACACAGCGTCATAGTAGTGATATACTGTCATAGTAGTGTTAGTGGCATAGTGACACAGTGTCATAGTAGTGACACAATGTCATAGTAGCGACACAGTGTCATAGTAGTGACTCAGTGTCATATTAGTGACAGTGTCATAGTAGTGACACAGTGTCATAGTAGTGACACAGCGTCATAGTAGTGATATATTGTCATAGCAGTGATAGTGCCATAGTGACACACTGTCATTAGTAACACAGTGTCATAGTGACACAGTGTCATTAGTGACACAGTGTCATAGTGACACAGTGTCATAGTAGTGACACTATCATGGTAGTGACACAGTGTCATAGTAGTGACACAGTGTCATAGTAGTAATAGTGTCATAGTAGTGATGCTGTGTCGTAGTGACAGTGTCATAGTAGTGAGTGTCATAGTAGTGACACAGTGTCACAGTAGTGACACAGTGTCACAATAGTGACACAATGTCATAGTAGTGATAGTGTTATAGTGGCTGTGTCATAGTAGTGACACAGTGTAACAGTGTCACAGTAGTGACATATGTAACAGATTCACAGTAGTAAACCATACCCCGGCCGGGATTGAACCCGCGGTCAGAGAGTCTCAAAACTCCAGCCCGTCGCGTTAGCCACTAGACCAGCTAGCCACAATAAGATTCATCCAACTAGGTATATTTCTACACCATAGGAAGGTTAGCATAGGCACCACTGTGACCACAAATGCAAGTTTTTACAGACGAATCTCCAGCTAGCGTGGCCGTGACGAACTCTAGCTCAAGTCCCGTCACTGCTGCCAACATGACTCACGAAATCGTAATGACACGATTGCAAACAAACCATACCCCGGCCGGGATTGAACCCGCGGTCAGAGAGTCTCAAAACTCCAGACCGTCGCGTTAGCCACTAGACCAGCTAGCCGCAATCGTGTCATTACGATTTCGTGAGTCATGTTGGCGGCAGTGAGGGGACTTGAGCTAGAGTTCGTCACGGACACGCTAGCTGGAGATTCGTCTGTAAAAACTTGCATTTGTGGTCACAGTGGTGCCTATGCTAACCTTCCTATGGTGTAGAAATATACCTAGTTGGATGAATCTTATTGTGGCTAGCTGGTCTAGTGGCTAACGCGACGGGCTGGAGTTTTGAGACTCTCTGACCGCGGGTTCAATCCCGGCCGGGGTATGGTTTGTTTGCAATCGTGTCATTAGATTTCGTGAGTCATTCACAGTAGTGACAGTATAACAGTGTCACAGTAGTGACACTGTTGTAAGAGCGCATACTTGGAAGTTATAGATATAAATCGGTCTCTGGGACGCCAGAAAATGTTACATCAGATTGAAGGTGGTCAGGCAGTGGGATGATCTGGTGTAAGAAGTAGCGGATAAAACCTAAATACTTGGCTTAATGAAAAGGTACGACATGGCTCACGAAGCCAAGAGAGAGTAAACCGAACATGTAACAAGATAAATTATAGGGCCAAGAGCTGAAACACGACACCTTTAACAATATGTGGATAGGAGCTACAACATAAATTAACGACATTGTCTGCGGAAAATAAGGAAATTGGAGAAAATGCACCAAACCTTATTTAAATAGGAAAATGCATTAAGATTGAATTGATGTGAAGAGTAAACAGAGATGGCTCAGGGAAGGAAAACTTAAGTTTGATACCGAGAGTGCATTACCAAGATTGAAGATAATAGGGAGAAAAAACGAAGAAAAATGTCTCCAGAAGACCCACGGAACGTTGAATGGGATGACATGAGTTTCAGTGACGGTGTCACAGTAGCGACAGTTTCACAGTAGTGACAGTGTTATAGTGGTATCAGTGTCACAGTAGTGACAGTGACACAGTAGTATCATTGTCACAGTAGTGAGTGTTATAGTAGAATCAGTGTAACAGTAGTGACAGTGACACAGTAGTATCATTGTCACAGTAGTGACAGTGTTATAGTAGTATCGGTGTAACAGTAGTGAGAGTGACAAAGCAGTATCATTGTCACAGTAGTGACAGTGTTATAGTAGTATCAGTGTAACAGTAGTGACAGTGACACAGCAGTATCATTGTCACAGTAGTGACAGTGTTATAGTGGTATCAGTGTAACAGTAGTGAGAGTGACACAGCAGTATCATTGTCACAGTAGTGACAGTGTTATAGTAGTATCAGTGTAACAGTAGTGAGAGTGACACAGCAGTATCATTGTCACAGTAGTGACAGTGACACAGTAGTATCATTGCCACAGTAGCGACAGTGACACAGGAGTGAGTGGAAAGAGTAATGCTGGTCCTGCATCACAAGTAACCTAACCTTATCTACTGTTTGTTGAAGTATTGTATGTAGTGTCAGCGGTCTCCTGCTGAAATGTCAAGAGGTGAACTACGTGGGCAGCAAATTTAGAAGAAATAAGTATATTTCTACCCTTTAAGCTAGATATATCCTAACTGTGCTATTTATTTACACCAGATGTCACCTTCTTAGCATCTAAGAATTTACATCTTCGTTTTCATTGCCTACATCATGGCTCAAGTTGGCCAGTGAGCAGAGACACCTGTCACAGAGCACAAAGAATGCTCACTGCTCCACCAAACTTGACATGCACAGATTGATAAGTTTGATCCACTTCTTTGTGACTTGATCCAGGTACTGATAGGAAAATAAATTCTTGGCACTTGAAAAATCTTTGTCGTTCCTCTGAGCATCGTATAATGTCCAGGGAAGAAATGTTCTATTTTTCTCTTTATTTCTCACTTCAGCTCCGAGTTTCCTCGCCACGCTGTCAAGAACTTTATTTTTCGATCACAAATCATGATTATTTTTTACTTAGTTACTCGTTCTGCTTACTGTTCTTGTCTTTCAGGTGTTATTTTGATTCTGTTACTGCAACACTTTTGTCTGGACACCTCCGCTGCTTATTGCGATCTGCCAGTCAGTACCTCACTAACACTTTCACATAAACTATTGAATATTCACCTTTACCTTGCTTGTCTTGTGTGTACTCACCTATTTGTGGTTGCAGGGGTCGAGTCCTAGCTCCTGGCCCCGCCTCTTCACCGGTTGCTACTAGGCCCTCTCTCTCCCCGCTCCATGAGCTTTATCAAACCTCGTCTTAAAACTGTGTATGGTTCCTGCCTCCACTACGTCATTTTCTAGGCTATTCCACTGCCTTACAACTCTATGACTGAAGAAATACTTCCTACTAACTCTCTGACTCATTTGTGTCTTCAACTTCCAATTGTGGCCTCTTGTTTCTGTGTCCCCTCTCTGGAACATCCTGTCCTTGTCCACCTTGTCTATTCCACGCAGTATTTTATATGTCGTTATCATGTCTCCCCTGACCCTCCTGTCCTCCAGTGTGTGTGTGTGTGTGTGTGTGTGTGTGTGTGTGTGTGTGTGTGTGTGTGTGTGTGTGTGTGTGTGTGCAGCAGATACATGCTTGTCAGAGTATGTCTTGTTAATATGCAAGTCATTGAAGTTCTTCAGTTATTGCATAAAAAAAGAATCTATCCATTACTCTAAGTGTTCAAGACAATCAGTTCGTAAGAAACAAAACAAAACTCACCATTACCTCCGCAAATATCTCCTTTTTATACGAAAATAGTTAATTATTCTTAGTCTTTATTTTAATGAGCTCGTGTTCCTGCTGAGCAAATATAGCTGAAGAAAGTTACTGTCGTACCAGAGTGCAGGTACTGGAGTGCAGATTCTAGCCAGACGGAATCCCATCTATTACTTGAAGAAGCAATATTCTCGTGTGGGGAGAGTCACAATCCCTCCCTCCCACTTTATCGAATGTTCCCTATGAACACCACTGTCGTAAAGGTTTGTAGTCGAACTGAAAGTAGAGGCGTTTGGGGAGGGTCTCTCAATATGCAGATTTTATGTGTGTCTTTATTGCCTTTCTTTCTGTTTCATCTCCAACTTTGCTTGTTTCTCTCTTAATTCTTTCAGTGACAGCGAACTGCTCGTTGCCTCAGTGTTAGAAGGGTTGAAGTATTAAATAAGGAGTGGAGTAAATCGTCGATGCCCTGTAATGAACGACCCTCGGTGCTGCTTCCCCTCCTATGGCGTCAAGACTTTTACTTAAGTTTTCCAGCAATAAAGAGAGGGTGGTAAAGGGTACTGTGTAAGGGAGAATATAAGAAGATTTCGTCGTATCTATAAATAAGACTAGTTATAAAAATAATCAATTTTGAAACAATTTATCCGAGAAAGTGTAATGTGAGTAGTAATTAAAACGTATTATTAGTATTAATGTTAAGAAGCAAATAATATTCTTAGATGATGTAGCAGGCACATTATTTCTTTAATAAGAAGGGGTCAGTCGGACCTCTGCCTTCCTGCTTATACGGGAAAGATTAAGTTAACGCACATCCTGTTTCCTGCTTCCATGAGATAGACAGTGCTGAAGTACCTTAATTCCTGCGTCCTTGGTTAAGACATTCCAGACACATCTCTTGCTTACAGTTTCTCTGGTCAAACTAGACTGCCGTTCCTGCAGCTTGCTGCCAACATGACTCACACCAACCTGACGAGCATAATTCAATTCGTTTTTGTAATTAGTTTGTTAACAGTATGCTCCAAGGACGTATAATAATATCCTAGTCTTTGTCCTTTCTCTCTCTGTCTCTGTCTGTCTCTCTCTCTCTCTCTCTCTCTCTCTCTCTCTCTCTCTCTCTCTCTCTCTCTCTCTCTCTCCATCCTAATAATTCTGCCGGCAAATTAGTACAGCTTAATGAAGTAAATATTTCCTTTGGGAAGGTTCATAGTACATGCGTAGAAAGTGACGAATTAATCATACAATATATGCATCATCAGTACGTCCATATATTGGCTCTATCTTAAGTTACTTAAAACAGTCATCTGACTGAAGAAATACCTTGGTCTAGATTCAGTATCTGATGTAAGTCTCGTACTGGTAAAAATGACTGATTAGTAATCTATATGTTAATGATGATGCCTATGACTTTATTTACTGAAATTACTCAGAACAATATGTCGTCCCTAATATGAACTAAAATAATCTATCAGCCAAGCAACAAGCTACCAGACTTGCCAACATTCTTGAAAACGACATTTCGATGCAAGTATACACGTTTGTTATCAGTGAAAATAATGCAACGGATATTTTCTGACCACTGGTAGTGACCTTATACAATCAGACTAAGAATAAAAGAACCTGGGAAACTGAGACCACAACATTATCTGTCTTAAAATAAACACAAGCTCAGAGATTATATATAATATTATGTCTGGTCTCATCAGTAACGTAAATAGTGACAACATTTGCAGCCTTTAAAAAATAAATATACGTAGAGGTTATCGTTATATAATAAAGCACATATCAAATTGCGTACCCACTAATGAACACTACGGCAGGCCTACTGGCCCATGCGAGGCAGGTCCAAGTCATCTCCCGGACTGAAGAAGTCACTTCTGGCGAAACGTTTCCTTCAATAAATGTCCTGAACTATACACAAATGTCTTTTTCTACACAAAGCACCACCTACCCACCAACACAGGAGTCACATGATCTCATCGTCTACCCGTCCTCATCTCAATATGTCATTCTTCAGGTCACCATGCGTCACTCACACCTCACTCTCCGCCTATATATACTGTCTTTTCAACCTCTGTATGGATCAAACGACACCTCCTGGCCTGGATCGAGTCCTACCTCACGGACAGGCAGGCTTGTGTCAGCTTTCAGGGACACTACTCTTCCTTTAAAACCCTGGAAAACGGCACGCCAAAAGGAGGTGTGCTCAGTCCTTCCCTGTTTAACGTCCTTATGCAGGAACTTGTGAGCCTTCCCTATCATAGTGGTACGAAGCTCCTTAGCTATGCTGATAATCTTGCACTCTTAGTAAATGGGAAAGGCAATTTGGAGCGACAGGCCCAGAGAGCTTTGGTCCTAATAATGCAAGGAACTAGGCCTCAAGATCTCCGCCAAGAAATCTCTTGCAATGATGTTCAAGGGACCAGATCCTGTGAATAGATTACGTATTCAGGATATAGAACCTGAGTGGACAGGCTCCTACCTATGCTTGGGAATCTACATTGATAAAAAGCTGATCTTTCAGAAACAGGCCGAGTATCTCATGTCCGTGCTTACTCAGACTCAACGCCATGAGAGCCATGACGAGGCACCGCGCAGGGATGAGCAAAGAAGTACTTCGCTTGTATTATATACAAGCAGTGCGATCGCTCAATGACTACGGTGCACCGGCGTTGAGACATCTCTTTCCGAAGAGCAGGCAAAGGGTGGAGGTCGTACAAAACCAGGCGATAAGACCTATCTATGCTTGGGGCCCCCATCTGAACCAACAATGTATGTCTTAGATCTGAGGCCTGGCTTCCTTCCCTGGCTGACAGAGTAGATACATAAACGCCTGCAAAGTAGCCACGATTCCGCACTGGCAGAATTGTGGATATTGACAACCATGACACAAGATCCCACACTCTTCACGGACTACTCCTGGATTCGTTCGTTTAGTGCTATTGGGCGGAATCTGCTGCCTATACAACTACTCCTTGAGAAGAGTTGTGACCTTCCTGTTGCTGGGTATCATCCACCACCTCCCTGGCGCCCAGATCCAGCCGATGTTTGCGTCATGCAACTACCTATCTCTAAGCGTCTCTGCAGTCAAGACACCCTCAGCAATCATGCTGAGACAAGCATGGCACTGGCAGAGGGACGCACATGTGCAGTGCATTTCACAGATGGTTCTGTCGACCCTGACAGGAAGAGAGCAGCAGCTAGACTGTACCACAATGGTCACACACAAGGCTGGCGAATCCCTGACCACTGCACGATCCTTCAAGCTGAGCTGGTGGCGATTCAGCAGGCATTGTCACATGTCCTACGACATCGACTTTCCGACATTCTAACATGAATAAAATCAAATTTGTTATGAAATTAATATATAAAAGAAACACAGATCACAAGATCTTATTCAAATCTTACACGTATAGAATAATTTTTAATTTACTCGTAAAAAAGAACTATATAAAGTTTCAAACTGAGTCAACAAATGGGAAAAACTGAGGCAAGAGAATCAACAAGAACGTTTGGAAACGTTTTGTCTAATAACAATATTGCTAACTGGAATAAACTGGCTACTTAATCTTTAAGTAACAAATCAAAATATTCTTCTAAAAACCAGCTGGAAAAGCACTCTGAAAACTTTATATTCATATTTATACTACGTAACAGTTGGCTGGAGTTTCTGATGTTAGTTCAAGAGCCTCATCACAAGCATCAGCTGACGATGAACCAGTGAAAGGCATAAGAGTGATGACAGAACTAGAGGTTTCAGTGATGATATTGGTTGTCTTAGGAGCTACAAAATTCTGCTTCTTCTCCTATGAATGTCTATACATTTATTTTTCTTCCAATTATTCCACCTATCCTTTTTTTTTTAGTTCCGGCAAGTAGGCCGTACGCATAGGAGAATAAGGCGAGGATTTCCTGCTATGCTAATATAATTTCAATTACCCATACGTAATTTGGATAGGTAGAATGTGTCTTTCTCAGCAGAAACACTCGATTTGCTGGTGGAGTCTTCTTGTCTACTTTTGAAATATACTTACTTCTCTGTACTCTGTTAGTTAGTCTGTCCATCTGTCTGTCTGTGTCTGTCTGTTCTGTGTCTGTCTGTGTCTGTCTGTCTGTCTGTCTGTCTGTCTGTCTGTCTCTCTCTCTCTCTCTCCTCTCTCTCTCTCTCTCTCTTCTCTCTCTCTCTCTCTCTCTCTCTCTTTCCCTGACTCTTTTTTTTTCATTGTAAGTAAACCGTCCTTCATAATATAGGCGTGTCCGCTTTTC
>NC_069423.1:46565506-46646545 GCF_026875155.1 Cherax quadricarinatus | reverse complement strand
TACAATTTTGCACAAAAAGCAATAAAACCCACAAACAATTTGTTTTGTTTTTTGTTTATTCAATCACTTATTTCAAGTTATTCAAATCTTGCACGAATCGTAAGAATAGTGAATAATAACCGAGAGTTGGGAATAAGTCTTGGGACGTGAGTTTGTCTCTTTTATACATAAATGACGAACCATTGACCCTTTCCTGTGTAACAGTAGGGGCACAGTGTCATACTAGTGACACAGTGTCATAGTAGTGACACAGTGTCATGGTAGTGATAGTGTCATAGGGCCCAACAGTCATAGTAGTGACACAGTGTCATAATAGTGATAGTGTCATAGTGACACAGTGTCATAGTAGTGGAAGTGTCATAGTGACACAGTGTCATTTTAAGTGTTGTGTCATAGTGACACAGTGTCATAGTAGTGAAAACAGTGTCACAGTAGAGACACAGTGTCATACTAGTGACACAGTGTCATAGTGGGGTGACACAGTGTCAGGGTAGTATATTTGTCATAGTGACACAGGGTCATAGTAGTGACACAGTGCCCACAATAGTAATATTGTCATAGTGAACAGTGTCATAGTAGTGATAGTGTCATAGTGACCCCAGTGTCATAATAGTGACACAGTGTCATAGTAGTGAACAGTGTCATAATAATGACACAGTGTCATAGAGTGATAATGTCATAGTGACACAGTTACATAGTAGTGAGACAGTGTCTTAGTAGCAACACAGCGTCATAGTAGTGACACAGGTCATAATAATGACACAGTGTCATAGTAGTGATAATGTCACAGTGACACAGTTACATAGTAGTGAGACAGTGTCTTAGTAGCAACACAGCGTCATAGTAGGGGAAGTGTGATAGTAACGACACAGTGTCACAGTAGTGACACAGTGTCACAGTAGTAATAGTGACATAGTAGTGATACATTTGTCGCAGTGACAGTGTCATAGTGTGACACAGTGTCATAGGAGTGACACAGGTCATAGTAGTGATACAGTGTCATTAATAGTGATATGTCATAGTGACACAATGTCGTAGTAGTGACACAATGTCATAGTAGTGACACAGTGTCATAGTAGTGACACAGTGTCATAGTAGTGATAGTGTCATAGTGACACAGTGTCATAGTAGTGACACAATGTCATAGTAGTGACACAGTGTTATAGTAGTGATCAGTGTCATATTAGTAAACAGGTTCATAGTAGTGACACAGTGTCATAGTAGTGACACAGCGTCATAGTAGTGATATACTGTCGTAGTAGTGATAGTGTCATAGTGACACAGTGCAATAGTAACACAGTGTCATAGTGACACAGTGTCACAGTAGTGATACAGTGTCATAGTAGTGATAGTGTCATA
Organism: Cherax quadricarinatus; assembly: GCF_026875155.1. Lineage (NCBI taxonomy): Eukaryota > Metazoa > Arthropoda > Malacostraca > Decapoda > Parastacidae > Cherax > Cherax quadricarinatus. Next base: position 46,645,186 of record NC_069423.1, on the reverse strand, counting down.
GTGACACAGTGTCTTTAGCAGTGACACAAGTCATAGTAGTGACACAGTGTCATAGTAGTGATAGTTCATAGTGACAGTGTCATTAGTAACACAGTGTCATAGTGACACAATGTCATAGTAGTGAACAGTGTCGCATAGCGACACAGTGTCACAGTAGTGACACAGTGACAGAGTAGTGGCACAGTGTCATGTAGTGAAAAATGTTTTAGTGACACAGTGTCATAGTAGTGACACTGTATCACTATTATGACACTATTACTACTATGACACTGTGTCACTACTATGACACTGTGTCACTACCATGACAGTGTCACTACTATGACCGTGTCACTATGACACTGTGTTACTAATGACGCTGTGCCACTATGACACTGTGTTACTAATGACACGTGTCACTATGACACTGTGTCATTACTATGACATTGTGACACTGTGCCACAGTAGTGACAGAGTGTCATAGTAGTGCCACAATGTCATAGTAGTGACACAGTGTCAAGTTGTGACTCAGTGTCATATTAATGACACAGTTTTCTATTAGTGACAGTGTCATAGTAGTGACACAGTGTCATAGTAGTGACACAGCGTCATAGTAGTGATATACTGTCATAGTAGTGTTAGTGGCATAGTGACACAGTGTCTAGTAGTGACACAATGTCATAGTAGCGACACAGTGTCATAGTAGTGACTCAGTGTCATATTAGTGACAGTGTCATAGTAGTGACACAGTGTCATAGTAGTGACACAGCGTCATAGTAGTGATATATTGTCATAGCAGTGATAGTGCCATAGTGACACACTGTCATAGTAACACAGTGTCATAGTGACACAGTGTCATTAGTGACACAGTGTCATAGTGACACAGTGTCATAGTAGTGACACTATCATGGTAGTGACACAGTGTCATAGTAGTGACACAGTGTCATAGTAGTAATAGTGTCATAGTAGTGATGCTGTGTCGTAGTGACAGTGTCATAGTAGTGAGTGCATAGTAGTGACACAGTGTCACAGTAGTGACACAGTGTCACAATAGTGACACAATGTCATAGTAGTGATAGTGTTATAGTGGCTGTGTCATAGTAGTGACACAGTGTACAGTGTCACAGTAGTGACATATGTAACAGATTCACAGTAGTAAACCATACCCCGGCCGGATTGAACCCGCGGTCAGAGAGTCTCAAAACTCCAGCCCGTCGCGTTAGCCACTAGACCAGCTAGCCACAATAAGATTCATCCAACTAGGTATATTTCTACACCATAGGAAGGTTAGCATAGGAAACCACTGTGACCACAAATGCAAGTTTTTACAGACGAATCTCCAGCTATGCGTGGCCGTGACGAACTCTAGCTCAAGTCCCGTCACTGCTGCCAACATGACTCACGAAATCGTAATGACACGATTGCAAACAAACCATACCCCGGCCGGGATTGAACCCGCGGTCAGAGAGTCTCAAAACTCCAGACCGTCGCGTTAGCCACTAGACCAGCTAGCCGCAATCGTGTCATTACGATTTCGTGAGTCATGTTGGCGGCAGTGAGGGGACTTGAGCTAGAGTTCGTCACGGACACGCTAGCTGGAGATTCGTCTGTAAAAACTTGCATTTGTGGTCACAGTGGTGCCTATGCAAACCTTCCTATGGTGTAGAAATATACCTAGTTGGATGAATCTTATTGTGGCTAGCTGGTCTAGTGGCTAACGCGACGGGCTGGAGTTTTGAGACTCTCTGACCGCGGTTCAACCCCGGCCGGGGTATGGTTTGTTTGCAATCGTGTCATTAGATTTCGTGAGTCATTCACAGTAGTGACAGTATAACAGTGTCACAGTAGTGACACTGTTGTAAGAGCGCATACTTGGAAGTTATAGATATAAATCGGTCTCTGGGACGCCAGAAAATGTTACATCAGATTGAAGGGGGTCAGGCAGTGGGATGATCTGGTGTAAGAAGTAGCGGATAAAACCTAAATACTTGGCTTAATGAAAAGGTACGACATGGCTCACGAAGCCAAGGGGAAAAGTAAACCGAACATGTAACAAGATAAATTATAGGGCCAAGAGCTGAAACACGACCACCTTTAACAATATGTGGATAGGAGCTACAACATAAATTAACGACATTGTCTGCGGAAAATAAGGAAATTGGAGAAAATGCACCAAACCTTATTTAAATAGGAAAATGCATTAAGATTGAATTGATGTGAAGAGTAAACAGAGATGGCTCAGGGAAGGAAAACTTAAGTTTGATACCCAGAGTGCATTACCAAGATTGAAGATAATAGGGAGAAAAAACGAAGAAAAATGTCTCCAGAAGACCCACGGAAAAGTTGAATGGGATGACATGAGTTTCAGTGACGGTGTCACAGTAGCGACAGTTTCACAGTAGTGACAGTGTTATAGTGGTATCAGTGTCACAGTAGTGACAGTGACACAGTAGTATCATTGTCCCCAGTAAGTGAGTGTTATAGTAGAATCATGTAACAGTAGTGACAGTGACACAGTAGTATCATTGTCACAGTAGTGACAGTGTTATAGTAGTATCGGTGTAACAGTAGTGAGAGTGACAAAGCAGTATCATTGTCACAGTAGTGACAGTGTTATAGTAGTATCAGTGTAACAGTAGTGACAGTGACACAGCAGTATCATTGTCACAGTAGTGACAGTGTTATAGTGGTATCAGTGTAACAGTAGTGAGAGTGACACAGCAGTATCATTGTCACAGTAGTGACAGTGTTATAGTAGTATCAGTGTAACAGTAGTGAGAGTGACACAGCAGTATCATTGTCACAGTAGTGACAGTGACACAGTAGTATCATTGCCACAGTAGCGACAGTGACACAGGAGTGAGTGAAAGAGTAATGCTGGTCCTGCATCACAAGTAACCTAACCTTATCTACTGTTTGTTGAAGTATTGTATGTAGTGTCAGCGGTCTCCTGCTGAAATGTCAAGAGGTGAACTACGTGGGCAGCAAATTTAGAAGAAATAAGTATATTTCTAACCCTTTAAGCTAGATATATCCTAACTGTGCTATTTATTTACACCAGATGTCACCTTCTTAGCATCTAAGAATTTACATCTTCGTTTTCATTGCCTACATCATGGCTCAAGTTGGCCAGTGAGCAGAGACAACCTGTCACAGAGCACAAAGAATGCTCACTGCTCCACCAAACTTGACATGCACAGATTGATAAGTTTGATCCACTTCTTTGTGACTTGATCCAGGTACTGATAGGAAAATAAATTCTTGGCACTTGAAAATCTTTGTCGTTCCTCTGAGCATCGTATAATGTCCAGGGAAGAAATGTTCTATTTTTCTCTTTATTTCTCACTTCAGCTCCGAGTTTCCTCGCCACGCTGTCAAGAACTTTATTTTTCGATCACAAATCATGATTATTTTTTACTTAGTTACTCGTTCTGCTTACTGTTCTTGTCTTTCAGGTGTTATTTTGATTCTGTTACTGCAACACTTTTGTCTGGACACCTCCGCTGCTTATTGCGATCTGCCAGTCAGTACCTCACTAACACTTTCACATAAACTATTGAATATTCACCTTTACCTTGCTTGTCTTGTGTGTACTCACCTATTTGTGGTTGCAGGGGTCGAGTCCTAGCTCCTGGCCCCGCCTCTTCACCGGTTGCTACTAGGCCCCTTTCTCTCTCCCCCGCCCTCCATGAGCTTTATCAAACCTCGTCTTAAAACTGTGTATGGTTCCTGCCTCCACTACGTCATTTTCTAGGCTATTCCACTGCCTTACAACTCTATGACTGAAGAAATACTTCCTACTAACTCTCTGACTCATTTGTGTCTTCAACTTCCAATTGTGGCCTCTTGTTTCTGTGTCCCCTCTCTGGAACATCCTGTCCTTGTCCACCTTGTCTATTCCACGCAGTATTTTATATGTCGTTATCATGTCTCCCTGACCCTCCTGTCCTCCAGTGTGTGTGTGTGTGTGTGTGTGTGTGTGTGTGTGTGTGTGTGTGTGTGTGTGTGTGTGTGTGTGTGTGTGCAGCAGATACATGCTTGTCAGAGTATGTCTTGTTAATATGCAAGTCATTGAAGTTCTTCAGTTATTGCATAAAAAAAGAATCTATCCATTACTCTAAGTGTTCAAGACAATCAGTTCGTAAGAAACAAAACAAAACTCACCATTACCTCCGCAAATATCTCCTTTTTATACGAAAATAGTTAATTATTCTTAGTCTTTATTTTAATGAGCTCGTGTTCCTGCTGAGCAAATATAGCTGAAGAAAGTTACTGTCGTACCAGAGTGCAGGTACTGGAGTGCAGATTCTAGCCAGACGGAATCCCATCTATTACTTGAAGAAGCAATATTCTCGTGTGGGGAGAGTCACAATCACCTCCCTCCCACTTTATCGAATGTTCCCTATGAACACCACTGTCGTAAAGGTTTGTAGTCGAACTGAAAGTAGAGGCGTTTGGGGAGGGTCTCTCAATATGCAGATTTTATGTGTGTCTTTATTGCCTTTCTTTCTGTTTCATCTCCAACTTTGCTTGTTTCTCTCTTAATTCTTTTCAGTGACAGCGAACTGCTCGTTGCCTCAGTGTTAGAAGGGTTGAAGTATTAAATAAGGAGTGGAGTAAATCGTCGATGCCCTGTAATGAACGACCCTCGGTGCTGCTTCCCCTCCTATGGCGTCAAGACTTTTACTTAAGTTTTCCAGCAATAAAGAGAGGGTGGTAAAGGGTACTGTGTAAGGGAGAATATAAGAAGATTTCGTCGTATCTATAAATAAGACTAGTTATAAAAATAATCAATTTGAAACAATTTATCCGAGAAAGTGTAATGTGAGTAGTAATTAAAACGTATTATTAGTATTAATGTTAAGAAGCAAATAATATTCTTAGATGATGTAGCAGGCACATTATTTCTTTAATAAGAAGGGGTCAGTCGGACCTCTGCCTTCCTGCTTATACGGGAAAGATTAAGTTAACGCACATCCTGTTTCCTGCTTCCATGAGATAGACAGTGCTGAAGTACCTTAATTCCTGCGTCCTTGGTTAAGACATTCCAGACACATCTCTTGCTTACAGTTTCTCTGGTCAAACTAGACTGCCGTTCCTGCAGCTTGCTGCCAACATGACTCACACCAACCTGACGAGCATAATTCAATTCGTTTTTGTAATTAGTTTGTTAACAGTATGCTCCAAGGACGTATAATAATATCCTAGTCTTTGTCCTTTCTCTCTCTGTCTCTGTCCTGTCTCTCTCCTCTCTCTCTCTCCTCTCTCTCTCTCTCTCTCTCTCTCTCTCTCTCTCTCTCTCTCTCTCCATCCTAATAATTCTGCCGGCAAATTAGTACAGCTTAATGAAGTAAATATTTCCTTTGGAAGGTTCATAGTACATGCGTAGAAAGTGACGAATTAATCATACAATATATGCATCATCAGTACGTCCATATATTGGCTCTATCTTAAGTTACTTAAAACAGTCATCTGACTGAAGAAATACCTTGGTCTAGATTCAGTATCTGATGTAAGTCTCGTACTGGTAAAAATGACTGATTAGTAATCTATATGTTAATGATGATGCCTATGACTTTATTTACTGAAATTACTCAGAACAATATGTCGTCCCTAATATGAACTAAAATAATCTATCAGCCAAGCAACAAGCTACCAGACTTGCCAACATTCTTGAAAACGACATTTCGATGCAAGTATACACGTTTGTTATCAGTGAAAATAATGCAACGGATATTTTCTGACCACTGGTAGTGACCTTATACAATCAGACTAAGAATAAAAGAACCTGGGAAACTGAGACCACAACATTATCTGTCTTAAAATAAACACAAGCTCAGAGATTATATATAATATTATGTCTGGTCTCATCAGTAACGTAAATAGTGACAACATTTGCAGCCTTTAAAAAATAAATATACGTAGAGGTTATCGTTATAATAATAAAGCACATATCAAATTGCGTACCCACTAATGAACACTACGGCAGGCCTACTGGCCCATGCGAGGCAGGTCCAAGTCATCTCCCGGACTGAAGAAGTCACTTCTGGCGAAACGTTTCCTTCAATAAATGTCCTGAACTATACACAAATGTCTTTTTCTACACAAAGCACCACCTACCCACCAACACAGGAGTCACATGATCTCATCGTCTAACCCGTCCTCATCTCAATATGTCATTCTTCAGGTCACCATGCGTCACTCACACCTCACTCTCCGCCTATATATACTGTCTTTTCAACCTCTGTATGGATCAAACGACACCTCCTGGCCTGGATCGAGTCCTACCTCACGGACAGGCAGGCTTGTGTCAGCTTCAGGACACTACTCTTCCTTTAAAAACCCTGGAAAACGGCACGCCAAAAGGAGGTGTGCTCAGTCCTTCCCTGTTTAACGTCCTTATGCAGGAACTTGTGAGCCTTCCCTATCATAGTGGTACGAAGCTCCTTAGCTATGCTGATAATCTTGCACTCTTAGTAAATGGGAAAGGCAATTTGGAGCGACAGGCCCAGAGAGCTTTGGTCCTAATAATGCAAGGAACTGGGCCTCAAGATCTCCGCCAAGAAATCTCTTGCAATGATGTTCAAGGGACCAGATCCTGTGAATAGATTACGTATTCAGGATATAGAACCTGAGTGGACAGGCTCCTACCTATGCTTGGGAATCTACATTGATAAAAAGCTGATCTTTCAGAAACAGGCCGAGTATCTCATGTCCCGTGCTCTACTCAGACTCAACGCCATGAGAGCCATGACGAGGCACCGCGCAGGGATGAGCAAAGAAGTACTTCGCTTGTATTATATACAAGCAGTGCGATCGCTCAATGACTACGGTGCACCGGCGTTGAGACATCTCTTTCCGAAGAGCAGGCAAAGGGTGGAGGTCGTACAAAACCAGGCGATAAGACCTATCTATGCTTGGGGCCCCCATCTGAACCAACAATGTATGTCTTAGATCTGAGGCCTGGCTTCCTTCCCTGGCTGACAGAGTAAGATACATAAACGCCTGCAAAGTAGCCACGATTCCGCACTGGCAGAATTGTGGATATTGACAACCATGACACAAGATCCCACACTCTTCACGGACTACTCCTGGATTCGTTCGTTTAGTGCTATTGGGCGGAATCTGCTGCCTATACAACTACTCCTTGAGAAGAGTTGTGACCTTCCTGTTGCTGGGTATCATCCACCACCTCCCTGGCGCCCAGATCCAGCCGATGTTTGCGTCATGCAACTACCTATCTCTAAGCGTCTCTGCAGTCAAGACACCCTCAGCAATCATGCTGAGACAAGCATGGCACTGGCAGAGGGACGCACATGTGCAGTGCATTTCACAGATGGTTCTGTCGACCCTGACAGGAAGAGAGCAGCAGCTAGACGTACCACAATGGTCACACACAAGGCTGGCGAATCCCTGACCACTGCACGATCCTTCAAGCTGAGCTGGTGGCGATTCAGCAGGCATTGTCACATGTCCTACGACATCGACTCCGACATTCTAACATGAATAAAATCAAATTTGTTATGAAATTAATATATAAAAGAAACACAGATCACAAGATCTTATTCAAATCTTACACGTATAGAATAATTTTTAATTTACTCGTAAAAAAGAACTATATAAAGTGCAAACTGAGTCAACAAATGGGAAAAACTGAGGCAAGAGAATCAACAAGAACGTTTGGAAACGTTTTGTCTAATAACAATATTGCTAACTGGAATAAACTGGCTACTTAATCTTTAAGTAACAAATCAAAATATTCTTCTAAAAACCAGCTGGAAAAGCACTCTGAAAACTTTATATTCATATTTATACTACGTAACAGTTGGCTGGAGTTTCTGATGTTAGTTCAAGAGCCTCATCACAAGCATCAGCTGACGATGAACCAGTGAAAGGCATAAGAGTGATGACAGAACTAGAGGTTTCAGTGATGATATTGGTTGTCTTAGGAGCTACAAAATTCTGCTTCTTCTCCTATGAATGTCTATACATTTATTTTTCTTCCAATTATTCCACCTATCCTTTTTTTTTTAGTTCCGGCAAGTAGGCCGTACGCATAGGAGAATAAGGCGAGGATTTCCTGCTATGCTAATATAATTTCAATTACCCATACGTAATTTGGATAGGTAGAATGTGTCTTTCTCAGCAGAAACACTCGATTTGCTGGTGGAGTCTTCTTGTCTACTTTTGAAATATACTTACTTCTCTGTACTCTGTTAGTTAGTCTGTCCATCTGTCTGTCTGTGTCTGTCTGTCTGTGTCTGTCTGTGTCTGTCTGTCTGTCTGTCTGTCTGTCTGTCTGTCTCTCTCTCTCTCTCTCTCTCTCTCTCTCTCTCTCTCTCTCTCTCTTCCTCTCTCTCTCTCTCTCTCTCTCTCTCTTTCCCTGACTCTTTTTCTCTCAGTTGTAAGTAAACGCGTCCTTCATAATATAGGCAGTGTCCGGCTTTTCCTTAGTAGTATATGTTGGTCGATCTAGAAACACTGCCGGATAATGACCATGGAAAATGAGATAATGATGGGGTTTGCATGACAGGTAATTATTTAATATGATTAATCATGGCCCAAGGGGATAGAGAGACTTATTCCTATGCATTAATAAGTAGGTAGATGAAGTAGAACAAAGGATTCGGGTGTGTAGGTGGGCAGATTCTGGGATAATGAGTGTGGAAAAGAATGTGATAATGGGTGGTCTGCATAAGCACAGGTGCTGTCAGGGGGTACAAGTTTAATATGTTTAATCAACCCCCAGGGGATAGAGAGATTTATTCTGTGTAATTACTAATTATAGGAAGGTAGGTAATGATCACTTCTGACACCCCCAAACTCAATCACTGTGATAGATGGGAGAGGCAGTACAAAAAAGGAATCAGGTGTGCAGGTGGGCAGATTCCAGGATAAAGGAGTGTGGAAAAAAAGAATGAGATAATGGTTGGTCTTCATAAGCTCAGGTGCTGTCAGGGTACAAGATTTAATATGTTTAAACATCCCCCAAGGGGATAGAGAGAGAGAGGCTTATTTCTGTGTAATTACTAATTATAAGAAGGTAGGGTAATGATCACTTTTGACACCCCAAACTCAATCACTGTGATAGATGGGAGAGGCAGTACAAAAAAGGAATCAGGTGTGCAGGTGGGCAGATTCCGGGATAATGAGTGTGGAAAAAGAATGTGATAATGGGTTGGTCTTCATAAGCACAGGTGCTGTCAGGGGTACAAGATTTAATATGTTTAAACATCCCCCAAGGGGATAGAGAGAGAGAGGCTTATTTCTGTGTAATTACTAATTATAAGAAGGTAGGGTAATGATCACTTTTGACTCCCCAAACTCAATCACTCTGATAGATGGGAGAGACAGTACAAAGGATTCAGGTGACTGGGTACAAGCTTACCATCTCCGAGGGAGTCCCCCCCCCCCTTTCCCCGGGGGCTACGACTCACTGACGCGACTGTTGCTACTTCACAACAACAACACTGCTGGGTTTAAAGAACGCGGTAATGGATGGGTAGCTGGTCCCCCGAGGGGGTGTTGCTCGCCCGTCCGTACCTCAGCAAAAAAAAAAAGGTTCTTCCGGGTACTACGGTAGTGTTTATTCTTGCCAGCTGCTAGATTTTTCCAGGTGGGGGAGGCTTAAAGCAGTGAGAAAAGGTCATCTAGGGAAGACCTTCGTGCTGATAGAGCTCTTATAGGAACTTTGACATATACATTTTCCTCTTACCCACTCTCAGATGGGGAGAGGCTTAAGTGGTGTGATATTGTTTATATATATGTTTAGACTAGAGAAGATAGTAATATATAGTTATATGTAAATAAAAATCAGAGTTTGTCAATATTTTTATTAATTCACATACAAAAGGGCAAAAAAGCTGTGCAAAGTTTTTTTTAGCGCGAGCAAAGGGGCGAAAACTGTGTGAGTTTTACTGGTTAGACTGAATGACTGCGCTCCTCCTGTTCACTTTCTGTAAGATTGATAACCTCCCGCTCGAAAATGATTTCCTTTTCAGGTACATCAACATCTGCCTTTACCCCTTCTGCCGTCTTTACTCCATCAGCTGGCTTTACTCTCACGTCGGGGGTTTTCCCTTCCTTCTCCGACTGACCGTCAGGGTGCGCTTCAAGGTCGCTAGTTTGTTCATCACCTGCTGCGGCAGTGACCTCAACAGAGTCATCAGATTGAGCAGTGAGCGTAGAGAGGTCCACAACGAGGTCATCAGACTGGCATGAGGGAAGGCTCTGCGTTTCATCGTTGTCGAGATCTGGTTCTTTCTTCATAGGCTCCTCTATATCAGATGAACTGATCCCATCTTCCACAGGCTGTAAGTCATAAAGAGAACATATTTATCACTTTCAAATAAAGGAGTGGGACTCGTCTCTAATCTACCAAAGGAGGGACCATAGAAAGACATACCCATTCCTGAGGAAGCCTATGTTTTGCGTTTCCTGCTATCATCACAATGACACGCTTTAGGAGTTTGAAGCCGGTGTGTTCCTTCCCTTCCAATCTACCAGCCGATAAAATCAAAACTTTACAAATTCTGACTGGTCCAGTGAAAACTGTTGAAGAAAAAAAAGGAGACTCAACTTTAAAATTATTATAAGTCTCTTTCGCTCGTTTCGTTAATATTCAAAGAGAAGTATCCAATCTACCAGCCGATAAAATCAAAAACTTTACAAATTCTGACTGGTCCAGTGAAAACTGTTGAAAAAAGAGACTCAACTTTAAAAATTATTATAAGTCTCTTGCACTCGTTTTGTTTCGTTAATATTCAAAGAGAAGTTTTTAGCAAAATAAAATGTCTCGCTTACCAGAATCGAGAATGCCTGCTTCCTTCGCCATGATGAGAGTAAAGGCTATGGAGAGGTCAGCCTCTATCTTTTGCGGGGAAGACAGCTTCAGCGGGCTCTTATATACAGCTCAGAGAGGGCCTTACCAGCCAGGAGGGGTATTTGGGGGATACTCTCGTCAGAGGTGACCTTCCTCACAGAGGGAAGCACAAAGATAACCTTGTCTACTTAGGCAAAAAGTATTTTCACAAGGAGGTAACATTTTAAAATTCTCTCTAGCATATGCTATCACTAATCTGTCATTGATAAAAAGCGATTTTTCCGAGAAATTTTTTTTAAAAAAATATAAAGCTCTTTCTAATCCCACAAGGCTTGCTTTATGAATAAACATCATAACATATAGACCGCAAGTGAGTGAAAAATCACTTTGTGTTCTGCCGGATAAACGATATAAATATTTAATTTTATTTAGTTTTAAAAAATTTTTTAAATTTATGCCATAATTCTCTGGTTTTTCCCGTAACTGTCAAAGAAGAAGGATAGACTATTTTTCTTGTCCAAGAGAAGAGAAAAAAAATGACCCATTACTTTTGAGCTGTACGAAGGAAGAATATTACTTACAAGCACTATGGGCCTGTCTGAGGGATAGTCATCTAATCTTATTTGCTGTAGAGCGTCTATAGTGAAACAGCCAATATATGTGACTTTATTTCCTAGGGCTGGAATTAAACTATTATTTATTTCTGCGCAATTCATTTTTTATTTATGCTCGCACATCACAATGAACAGATCTATTCTGGTCGATGGATAAAACACCAGTGGTCTGAGCAAATAATAAAACTACCTTATTATGAGGGGCGGGCTTAGAGAACTGTAATTCAATTCTCAAGTTACCAGATTTTTCAATCGGAGAGCGCCCTTCCACTTGGCTGTCGGTTAAATTGAAAATATTGATGGTTCGCCCGGAGGCGAATGATTCATAGAGAATTAAATTTTCTTCCTCAATGCCCAGAGAGTTAATTGCCTCATAATATAATTTACTATAATGATGGGGGAAATCACTGCTTATGCGATAAACTGTATTATTATTAATACATACAGATAAACTGGCCAGATCCCCATGCTCAAAATATAGACCATTCTCCTTATGTTTTCCTGCATAGGCTGTCATGGGCAAAATTACCATGAAAATTTTGGCGGGAATTACATGACCCCATGGCTGATCTATTAGGAGACTCGTTTGATTGTGACCTAGCACATAATTTTTACTTAGAGTGCGATTAAAAGTATATATTATCGGCTTTGCGTCTAAGGCTAGAGACTTGTTCAAGGCCATATAAGCTGACGTATATGGGTACACCCTATTAAGCCAAAGTTTAGCATAATTAATATGGAGCTGGCATGTGCTGGCATCATCATCTGTTTTCAGAGTCCACGCTTGAGGGGATAATTCCAGCCTAATTTTTAAATCGATATTGTCAAGCAGATATTGGTCCAGAGTGGATATTTTCCAGAGCCAAGGGAAAACACAGAGTTATGCCCTGTTCTTTATCATTCTTTGTCAGTATCTGTGGTTCTTTTGCCGATGTGCGGGCGAAATAGGCTGTATCGAAGAACTTAGTTATGCCTTCTCCTTTAAAGTCGGGCAAGAGATAGCCCAGTCGGGCGATACTCGGCAACTGGCTTCGTTTTACTGAGCTGCAGAGTTTAATGAATGACCAGTAATTAAAACTAGAATTTGATTCCGTTATTTTGCTCGCCCAGAAACACTGGACACTTTTAAATAACGTGTTGGAAAATCCATTGATCAGTGCAATGTTGCTTGTTTCCCCTAGTGGACTTTGCCCATCAGCCTCTGTTAGAGTCACTCTAAATTCTATAACTATTTTGCCTAAATCTAGAAATGCTCCGGGAACTCCAGGAATTCTAAATTCTAGAAAATTATCTTTTAGTTTTTGAGAGAGAGGAAGGTTTACTGGTAGAGTATCAAAACTCTGAGTGCGAGCTATGGAACTCTCAACTTGTCTCAGTCTATGCGGTCGCGGGAATTGATTAATGACGCTGGAAGAATAATCATTTAACGGGACTTTGAGTCCACTGTTTTCAGCCCCGACACCCGCCATGGCTAATAAGCAACTGTTTATACGAGAGAGAATACATCCGTTTTATAAGCAACTCGACTTCGTCGGCGTTTATTTATCTTGCTGCATTTATTATTATTTAGCCGTCGCTTAGTCACCCTGCTCACTCTGCCGCCCGTAATAACCTTCTTTGCCACTCCTTTTAAAGCATCTATCCCGTGAGATTTAAGAGCAGCTTTCATGTCTGTTTTTCCAGACTGATAATCATCGAGCATTTTAGTTCCAAATTCTACTGCACTTGGCGCAGCCACTCTGAAAAGAAAAGGTAAAGCTCTTTTAGCTAGGCCCGCTAAAGCCGAAAAAAATCCCCCACCTCGGACTCTGTATGGCGCGTGAAAAGTCTGTATATCTCCCAGGCCACCTCCCACCTGGGAGGGTTTTAGGGAGAATAAACTCCGAAATTCCTGCTCAGAGGGCACTTGAAAGGGTACACGCATGTTTGGCGGTTAGAGAAACAATAACCATTTTTACGCAGAGTTGGTTCTATTTATTTATCGGTCTTACATGTAACACTACGGTAGTGGAATGACCGCTTTCAAAAGACAGATTACGACCAAACTGATCTGTCATTTTGATAGCTATTTTATCTAATTTAGTTACGCATAGAGGTTTGTACATCATAGGATGAGCACCTTTTGAATAACTCTCCTGAAAGGCGAAAGCATCCAGAATATTGACTAACTGACTACCGTATATTTGCGGTTCCACAATATCACTATATATTAAAACATAATCAACTCCGGCAGTGGGATCAGGCTTGAATGGGGCAATCTGCTTGGGGAAGGAGGTCCCCTCGGGCGCGTCACTACGAAATAAATAATATTTTTCAGCGCTGCTAAGCCCAAGCACCCGAGCTATTCTCGGTTTAAATTGAGCTTTAAATGAAGTGGCAGCATTGTTTTTTTCCCGTTAAAGGTTCGCGATCTCGTCGAAACTAAAACCCTCCCAATTCCGACATCATAATTGAGTATTTTCCCTTTCGGGAAATGTGCCGAATAATTATCTCTAAGGCTTTTTTTAAATCTGCTGTTAGCTGTCGATTAATTTCTTCAATAATATGGCTGGCATCTGTCGATAACACATCATTTTTTGGTAGAAAGTGATGGACTATTTCTTCTGTACTTATTCCTGTTTCAGTAATGTGATTTTGTATAATGTCAATACCGCATTCGGCATCGTCTCTTGTTAGAACATTGAATTTTTTGGGATACAAAACATTAAGCAATGCTATTTCGTAGTTCAAGGATGGATTTAAAGGCGTTGCAGTAATTATATTTTGAAAGGCCGAAGCTGTATTGTCGAAAATGTCAATATTTTCTAAACTGCTCAAATAGATATTTTTTCCCCGGACCCCCTCTGTCCATGTTGAGGGACAGAGACAGTATGAGGCAAATACAAAATATAGACCATTATATATATTTTTTAAAGGCTTAAAAAAACTTTAGTTTGAAGACTTTACATTTTTTATTTTTTATTAGTTACAGCACTTTAGTTTGAAGACTTTTACATTTTTATTTTTTTATTAGTTACAGCATTTAGGAATAAAATATCCACATCGTGCTGTCGTTTGCGTTTTCCGCGTGAAGTGACCTCGACTCCATCAGGCATGTCCATTTCACGCATGCCACTGTCTCGTTTAGTTCCAATCCCACCGGCCGGCCCGACGTCAGCACCGTTGACACCGCCGCTGCCGCTGCTGCTGCTGCTGCCGCCACCGCTGATGCTGGCAGTGCCTTGCTTCTCCACAGACAGCTGTAGTATTTCCCGTTCTAGAGCTTCGGGGGAGGCGCCGCGTTCAATTTCCACCTCATCTAGGATGATTTTAGGTGCTGCCAAGTATGGGCTCACTGACGGTATGAGCAAGCATGTCTGAATTTCCCGTTTCAGTAATATGTCTTGAAATATGTTAATGAGAGGAGATATTCAGTGGGGCCATTCATCGGCCTGTTTTCTGCTCATGCCAATGTACTTGGGTAAAATTACCCGTTTGATGTTGCCATTGGCTATCACCGCCCGTCCCAGGGACACTAGACATAATTTAAACCAAATTCGTCGATTCTGTTGCGTGTCCTTGCTCAAACCGCGTACATAATGCGTGTCGAGACTACGCTCTAATTGCTGTTGCGCAATTTCATTCTTTTCAAGACAAGGACCCGCTGAGAACTGACATATTAGTGCTGCAAGGTGGGGTCTTAAAAAATCCTCTGGCCTGTCATCAAGGGTGTTGGTGCATGGTGGGGGTGATTTTAGGACAATTTCCCCGGGTGTGCCCCGATCTGCAGCTATGGCACGGTTCACCAGGATTAGCGATTTTCGCTCAATTTTGGAAAAAGGATATTTTTCCCAGAGTGAAAGAGCCGGCTCGTAGGGGCGAGCAGAAGTAGCGTTGTGGGGATACACGATACAATCCCCATATTCCAGGAATTCTTCGCCCGTTATTCCCCCAACAATTACTGGAAATTTATATTCCATTCTCGTCAACAGTTGGGTTCCTTAGAGTCCTCGCTGAGGGAGTGAGACGGATAATGTTTATCGGCACGTCGGCGACGGGGTTTAAATACCGCGCTGCTGTAGCCTCCCACTCCCGCGGGTGGGTTTGGTAGGGGTTTGGGGGACCTCTCTAGGTCGACATTCGTCTAAGATGCTTATACAAGCTTTGGGCCCCTTCAAAAGCTTCTATCATATCCCGGAAATCATGCGTAGCATATTCTAAGCGTCTGATTTCAGCCGTCAGTTCTTTCTGATTAAAATTGTCATATAAATTTTTCAATTTCATCAAAGTCTTAGTAAATCTGGTCATGGGGCAATTGACTTTGAAGGATTCGTAGGTTTGCCATAAACTTTGTATCACACGAGCTTTGTAACACACTTGCTGATAAATCTTTCGTCTTGACGTTAATTGATGTAATAATATCGACAAACTGGGGTCCTTTTCTCCTTCTTCATTCAACGGGAGATTAATTCTCTCGGGATAATCAACTGATGGCTGGTCCATTTTTTTTTATGAATAGCACTTCGAGAAGGAACTTCTTGTCTCTATCCTGTCCCGGTATTTACTAAAGCGGGCAAAGCTCTTCTCTCGACTTTATGAAAGCTTAAATTTCAATAGGCTAGCCAGAGCGGCTTTTTTTCCGCGGTCTTTTTAACATAAAAACCGCCTAATAATTGTTTTCTCGCCTTGTGATTTTTTATAAATCTTGGCTCTAATCTAATAAGGCTCACTAATTCCCCTACAACGGGCAAAAGTTTTTTATCGATGTACGCTCGACTGCTTGTCAAAGATTTAATGATTTGTAAGATGTTTAAATTATGGTATGGAGGGAATAAAATACCTCTCTTATCCCACCGAATGAAAGAATTATTTTTGAATAGATCCAGCATAGATTTCGCGTATGGCAATTCTTCTCTCGTGAAATACAGATCAATTATTTCATTTAAATTTGGGGAAGAGTCCTCAGGCGAGAGAGAAAGACTGTTGTTTTTTCTTGATATTAAAGATAAAAGTATTTCCGGCGGGAGTTTATTGGCTATTATTTTCTGTTTCGGATTTTTTTTTTTTTTTTTCCTCTTAGACTCCTCGGCGGCAACTCCCGCGGGCGCGCCCGCCACCGCAGCCGCCGCAGCCGCCGCCACTGCCGCCACTGCCGCCACCGCCGCGGGCGGCATTACAGCGAGCGAGCTTTGTTTTTTTTTTTTTTTTTTATGGGGGACTCGCCAGTCTCAACAAAGAGCTCGGGTGGGTGCCCGCTCGTGGGAGGTGGTAGCTCGAAGCGGTAATTACCCTTATGAGGGCGAGTTGCTATGCTGGGGCAGGAGCTGACCTTCTCATCCTTGCTTTGGGCTGGTTTCACTTTCACTCTCGAGAGGCTGGAAGATTCCTTCCTACGCGCCATAGTGGTGGTTGCAGTGCTTCTGCGAAGGCGGGGAAAAGGAGATTCGCGCTTAGGAGTGGGTAAGATATTTGTTCCATTTTTAAAAATATATTTTTCGGCGGTTAGCCGAGGGATGAGACAAAATTCCTTTACCATTTCGATTATTTTTTACTTTATAAAACTACTAATCAGCGAGATGACCAGAGGTAAGAGTGTAGTTAAGATGGCTCCTCCACGCTTCGAAAGAAGAATATTTTTTTTTTATAAAGTGGAGTTCGTTTACGGGCAACGGTGAGAATGTCTCCTCTAAACTTCTTTAATTTGCTCAAAATAGTCGGTTCTACTGTTAGATTTTTCTTAAGAAAATTAGTAAATATCTCAGATATGCAATTAATTTCTTTTTTTTTTAATTCCTTAATAATACGATTGCGAGCTTTAGGGTGGAAGTTTGTTTAATAAAATTAATAAGTCTCTGTGTTGCACTGCCAGGGGCTTACCCCTGTCTGACATTTTGCATGTCCTTCTCGTGCACCCAGCTATCTGCACTTCGGGGATAACCCACCCAGCTCACCAGATATTCTCTACTGCCGTCAGTTTTTCTTCTCCGTCTCAATATTTTAATGGGAAAAAATTCAGGTAGAGATGTTTCTATTAATTCCTGAGCGTAAAATTGCCCGAGTATTTTTTCCCCGCTCAGGTCGATAAGAGAATATGAGGGGATTACTTGCGAATTATCAACCGATTGGATTTTAAAAATTCTTCGGTGTTTTGAGGCCAATAACTCTTGTGAATATCCCCCGGTGGCTAGTTATCCGCACATGCGCTCCAGGAGTCAGTCGTGGACTAGTACGAGGCTGATAAGGACGGGCATTTAAATACATTAGCCCAAACTGCCGACGAATGTCTCGAGGAAGACTCAGAGAATGCACTTGTTGTGGAGTTTGACCTTTCTTGAGAGAGGTGTGAGGAGTTGAGTTTGTAAGGTTTCTACTATGGCTGGTAATACCTCTATATATTTTAAAGAATTTGTTAAAGTCATATAGCGGTAGATTCTATGCTTAAGTGTGCGAATAGCTCGTTCCGCTATTGCAGCCTTAGTGTCCGAGAAGGTACTGTATAATTTAATATTTTTTTTTTTTAGGTAATTCAGAAGAGGACGATTATAAAAACTCGGTCCCTCTGTCCGTGTGTAATCTCGAAATTCCACGGAAGGTGGGCTTTCTATAATATTTCGTAAGGCTGACAAGACGCTTTTTGAGTTTTTTCTGACTAGTCCTACCGCCTTCATTAACCTTGAAAAGACATCAATGCATAACAAAATATATTTAATGCCGCCATTGTGGGAATGTAATAAAGTCATGTCCGCCAAGTCGCAGGTGAGTATAATGCGAGGGGCAGCAGCTATGATTTTCCGTCTGGGAAATCGCAGAGGCTGCAATTTATGCAAAGTATAGGCCCTCTGAGAAGAGAATAATCTACTACGTCTTTAAAGTAATAGAGGCGTTTTTCTCCCTAGCTGCTCTAAAAAGTTTGTTAACATTCCCAGTAAAGCCCCCGGGGCTATTGACGTCTCTAAATACCTTTTCTAGAATTTTCTTTTTATGTGAATTTAAGGCCATTTTTGTTTTTACCAGCGGTATACAGTTTCACAGTTGCCCTCTCCGGTAATGAAGCTTCGTAATTGAATTTCCTCTGGAGCGGTTAAATCAACCAGAAGATAGCCGTATTTATCCGCAGTGACGTGACGATATATCTCAACAAATTTCGGGGCTAGATTTTTTCCATAAATTTGTCGCCCGAGACATT
Source organism: Cherax quadricarinatus (assembly GCF_026875155.1). Lineage (NCBI taxonomy): Eukaryota > Metazoa > Arthropoda > Malacostraca > Decapoda > Parastacidae > Cherax > Cherax quadricarinatus. The sequence goes on along the minus strand of NC_069423.1, from coordinate 46,626,609 downwards.
CCAACTGAGACAGATCTCGTTGTCTTAATAAAATATATTGGCTACAATTAAGTGTGATCGTGCGAGCGTATTTTCCTTGTGGAAATAAATTTTGAGATATGAGAATTACGGATATTTGCTCGTGTCTTCCTCTAGTAAAAATATTGGCTATAACATCACTCTTAACTGCTTCATTAAAAAGGTCATCAATTATATACAGAGAGCTATTGTCTGTCTCAAGGGGATTTTGGTAATCCGCCGGGGTTTAAAGAGACCTTTCACTAAATGATTTCTCACTAAGAGAGGTGATTTGTTTCAAAGGGTGAGTTTTATCATCCAGACTGGAAATGATTATTCTCGCGAAAGAACCGGCATATTTTTTACATAAACGCTCCACTAGACTGCTCTTGCCTGCCCCGCTAAAACCGGCAACAAGTATTCTTGCAGGCTCTCTGAAAATATTCAACTCTTCCTCTGTAAAGGTACAGACCTTGTCCATCTTCCCATTTCAAATGAGCCTTTTTTGTGGAAGAATCATCTTATATATAAACATTTCTTTTTAGTTCAAAGCAGAGGGGAGGGAGGGGGGAGTTTATCCCAGAGATGAAGATAACAATGGCGGCATGGCCTTCTCCCGCCAGAAGACCATAGAAAAAAGCCCGACCGACAGTGAAGGTCGTCTGGATATTACGCAGTTTCACTACCTTCCCTACGCCAGGTGGTGGTGGGTCGAATGGAGGTCACAGACAAAGAGAAGCAGGCCCCCGCCACTTTCTGCCGGCTGATGCCTATTTATTTTTATTTTTGGGAAAAATATATTATTATTATTATTATTTTTAAGAATATTTAGTTTTGGCGATGGTCAGTATCTATAAATTAATTAATTAATCTTTCCCTCGCCTCGGCTTTATACAAATGGGAAATTCACATGACTATGGCAATTTACGTAATCCTCCCTACTTGCCCGGTCTAAATTCTTATTTTTTCGTTCGGGAAAAGAGTTCTTCCCAGATTTTATCCCTCTTACTTTATTGACAATAAGAAATCTTTTCTAGATTATATTTATAATATATAGACTTGCAGGGATTTTTGTTTAAAAGATTCTCGTGAAAATAGAGAGAGACTGATGTGAAAAACTGTACCTCTACTTTGGGGAAAATTAAGCATCTTATGAGCACGCTATCCTAAAAGCGTGCTATAAATACGCTCACCTTTTCGTCTAGGGCGAAAGGTGCTCTTCCCGCTCACTCAAGAAAGTTACCAGCTTAGATTAGAGCAGGTAAAAACTTCTCTATCTATGGGAGATTAAAATATTAACTATAATTTAAATAATTTATGGAATATGAGTGTGTGTGTGTATATTTACAGATATGACTCGTCACCCAGCTCGCAGATGCCACCTATGCGGGCGATTATACCCTCAGGATGCAGCTCACCACACTTTCTCCTGTAGTTTCTGCGGGCTATCAGTGTGTGTGGCGAATGTCACAGCTCATCGCAGGAGATGCGTGACAGGTGAGATACCCAGGTTATTGCTCTGAATTGATGTTTTTCTTAAAACTGCTATTTTTTAGATAATGAAATAAGTCTTTGAGCTAATATAATTTTTTTTCCAACAGTTGGGGCGGGGCAATACTCCAAGCAGATGATCCGGGGGGCGGGCCAGGAAGAAAGAGGTCAGCGCTCTTTTCTTAATCAATTATTTTTATTAACAGTCAAACATTTTAAGATATGTTTATAAAGTATCTCACTAACAAGAAAAAAATCATTTTGAGAACCGCATTATTCCATAGATTGCTTAGCTTCTCCCAGTTTTATTACTTTAACAGTAACATTTTTTTTAAAGATTGCTTTGAGTTATAATTAGTCTAGTATGGCTCTAAAACAAAATAATAATAAATAACTTTCTCTAATTATATTATGCAGATCAGTCTGTGTCCTCCGATGAATCTTCGACCGTAACACTCCCACAAGAGCAAGTTGAGCCGATTGCCGGTCCCAGTGGATGGAGACCAGCCGCACAAGTGACAGCTCCTCTTCCCAAAGGGTCATTACTACTCTTTCTTGGGTTCCCCCTCCTCTGTTAATCGAAGGTTCACTTCAGGTAAAAAAAATTTTTGTTCAGATGAGGAAGAGAGTGAAATGGGAGACGATTCCATTTCAGAGGAACCACACATCACGAGTCGGTCGGAATGTTTTCAAGGTCACTTCTGTCGAATAAAATATTCAATTCCTGCCTCTCATAAACACGACCCCATTTTATTTCTTCAGTTCCTTCGCAACAACATTTATGAGGCACATATTACAGTTTTTCACTGTTCTATCAGGACGAGCACTTTATGAAAATGCTCTTAGGATTTATGCCGAACTGAGCCTTATTTGCGCAGACAGTCGCTACTGGGAGAGGATGACAGTCGTGAGCATTATAATAACTTTTCCCGCGCAACTAGTTACACGAGATGATATATCTCGGCTCTTACGGTCAGGAGGGAGTACCTTACATGCGATTAGAAACTGAAATTTCATCGGGCGAGGGATCAGGCTTCATCTAGATTATATAAAGGGTTTTCATATTGTAATATGCAAGAATGGAGTGCGTGGATACCTAGGAGACTATATAGAATATCCACATCTTTACGAGGGAAAAATCAGATATTTAACCCGAGAGGAGTAAAAAATAGCGTTATTATTCAATGTCTGGCGCCTTTTTCTGTCGTAGACTTGGCTGGGGCTGGTATAAAATCAGACGATATTTATCTAGATGTGATAGCCTTCAGAAATTTGTCAATTACTCGCGAGTGACTCTCCCTGTCCAGTGGAGTGACATCCACAAACTCGAGTCTGACAACAAAATATCAATATTTATTTATTGCTTAACTTCTCATGAAGGGCCTATCATGCACTTTATGTCGTAGGGGTAGTAATAAATATTCACTGGTAGTGCCCTTGTTATTGTTGGGAAAGACTCATGTAGCTTTAATCCCAAACACTTCCAGAAATATATGAGAATTTTCTCCAGAAAACATTCACGCAATAAGCACTTTTGCTTGAATTGTTTAAAGTGAATATAGTGACATTTGCAACTTAAAAACTCACTTCAATTCATGCGACAACCAACAAAAGTTGATTTTTCCCCCAGCTGGAAGCGTTTTGTAAATTCAAAAATACTCACAAGGCTACTTGCCCTCTCATACTGCCTTTGTGGATTTAGAAGCTTATCTCGATAATCGTAAGCCAGAGGGGGTAATAACAGCTAGAACGTAGCAATAGCTTATGGCTATATAGTGGGTAGACAGAAATAGCACTAAATAGATAAGAATGTCCATCGGGGGTACAGTGTTTTGATCATATGTATGATAGACTTTCGTCTTTATGGGATTGGATAAAGATGAAACACTCCCTGTTAATCCGCTTCATATGACCAGGGAGCAGCATATATACATTTTGCATACAGAAGAAGTGCAACTTCTGTCATCAGACTTTACTCTTACCAAACCAAAGGTGAGGGATCATGACCATCTAATGCCTAAGGCTAATTATTTAGAGCACTCTGCAATAATTTGCAATTTAAGGCAGAAAAATTCAGGTAAAATATTGCCTGTTATTATTCATAACCTATCATATGATATGGCTTTGATAATTAAAGAACTAAGTGTTAAAGCCCCAATCAATGTTTTAAATGAAACAGGATATAAATTTCTAAAGGTTTGAAATAGGAGCACTACGTTTCCTGGATAGTCTAGCCTTCTTGTCCGCTGGTTGGCTAGTTTGGCTCAGCGCAATAGCTTCAAAATCACCCTTGAAATTCACAGAGGCGATGATAAGTCATCTACCCCCCGAAAGTTGGGGAAGCTTATTAACCGGCAAACAAGTGTTTCCTTATGAATATTGCAGCTCCCCAGAAAGGCTCGAAGAGAAGACTTTACCCCCAAAAAGAGCTTTCTACAGTTCTCTGTCTAAGAAGCATATTAGCCAAGAAGAATTCGATCATGCTCATCTGGTTTGGGAGAAAACAGCTTGTCAAACTCTAGGAGACTAATCTCCTAGTATATCTCAGCTGTGATGTAGACTTCTGGCTGACATATTCACCTTGCATAGGAGATTATTATACAACATCTATAATCTAGATGTTGTCACTATGTTTCTCTCCCCGGCTTTGCCTATGATGCCTTCTAAAAACCAGTGGAGTGGAAATAGAATTAATTACTGATCAGAGCTTTATAACACATACAGTCTAATATAAGAGGCGGCTTCACTACTGCTGTTTAGGACGTTTGCTCAGGCCAATAACCAGTTCATTAATCCCCCAATTTGATGAAAAAAAACTTAGTAAGTAAATTTTTGCTATACTGGGATTTTAATTCTCTTTATGGTTCTTGCAATGACTGAGGCGCTGCCCTACGCAAACATTCGAAAACTCTCACCGCAGAAATGGCGAGTTTTCCTCGCAAATGGCAGTCTTCTCCAGAAGAATCCTCAAGACTCTATAAAAGGTTACTGGCTTCTTATAGACACTCTAGGAATAGCCCCAAATTAGCTCGCTACACGGATGACTTACCACTATGTCTCTATCACAAACAGATAACATTAGATGATCTATCTGAGTACAGCAAACAGCTATTGGCTATCAGTAATCAAAAACTACCCCGTAAAAATACTAAATTAGTGGGGGACCATCTCCCCAAACGAAACTACATAATATCATTGCCTTTATTGCAGTTGTTCTTGGAGATAGTCTACAAATTGAGAAAATTCATAGCATATATGAATTCTCAACAAGGAAAATATCTGGCGGGCTTTGTTGAAACGAACGTGAGGCAACGCAATAGTAGCACTAGTAAAGACTGTCAGCGATTATTTAAATTGTTGACCAATTCTGTATTCGGCAAGACATTTTAATCCATCAAAATATGCCAACAAAACGAAGCTCAAAAACATCAGCGGGAGCATTTTTGCGAGCGGTGAGTAAGCCACTATTTAAGAAGCCATAAAGCTTTCAGAAAACAAAGTATTGGTTACGACGGGGACGCCAGCCATAAAACTCACTTACCCTAATTACATAGGTTACCAGATACTAGAACTTGCCAAATTTAAGCTGTACCATTTTTGGTATATGATTCTTAAGAAAACATACCAAGACAAAATAAAACTAATCTATTCAGATACCGATAGGTCATCGCCTGTTTAGAGGGCATCAAAAACCTTACTGATGAAATCGGTAAGGAACCATTGAGGAAATGGATAGACACATCTAATTTCCCCACAGATCATCCTCTCTACAATGACTCAAGGAAGGGATCTCTAGGCTTACTTAAAAGTGAGGTGGGGGGGCCGCCTTATTTCAGAAATAGTCTGCATTAAACCCAAAATGTATAGCATCCTGCTAGCAGATAATAACAACCCCTATCGCCGCGAAAGGAGTTCCTCAGTCTGAACAACAATTATTAACTCATAATAACTTTAGAAGTGTGCTGGAAGACGGTTCTAAACATACCTTCCAATATAGTCAAATTAGAAATTTAAAAGGTCAGATGACCACTATCACCACTAGGAAACGAGGTCTTAGCTCATTGATGATAAGCGCTTTTACTTAGATGCCAAACACTCTGTAACCTATGGTCATCCAGATGCCAGAGAAACAAAGTTTAAATTATTTAAAGATAAAAAAGAGACAAAGTGGAGGAAGACGAAGAAGCTAATAGCAGTACTGAAGAAGGAGTACAGAAGAAGAAGAGGAACTAGAGATGAGAGACAGTTGCAATCTTTGGCGGGGAAGAGAAAAAACCGTAAGAGATTTTTTCCCCAGGGTCAAGCATCGACGCGAGAGAGGTAGATCTTCCGCCACTGCTCGTAGTTTCATGCTCTTAGAAGCTAGCTGTTCTGAGGGAGAGGAGGAATAAAACAATGTAATGTTAACTAATAAATATATTTGCTAAGAGAGACTTTTTTGTTTTCACCCTTTGAAAAATTAGGTTATTATCCTTTTTCACACAGATGCCCCCGATGTAGCCGGAGAGCGGGCGCAGGGCTGATAATCACACCCGATGACCTCCAAAGAAGCAGGCCCGCCGCAACACTCCATCAGAGAGCCCCAGTCACCTGAATCCTTTGTACTGCCCTACCTTCTTATAATTAGTAATTACACAGAAATAAGCCTCTCTCTCTCTATCCCCTTGGGGGATGTTTAAACATATTAAATCTTGTACCCCTGACAGCACCTGTGCTTATGAAGACCAACCCATTATCACATTCTTTTTCCACACTCATTATCCCGGAATCTGCCCACCTGCACACCTGATTCCTTTTTTGTACTGCCTCTCCCATCTATCACAGTGATTGAGTTTGGGGTGTCAAAAGTGATCATTACCCTACCTTCTTATAATTAGTAATTACACAGAAATAAGCCTCTCTCTCTCTATCCCCTTGGGGGATGTTTAAACATATTAAATCTTGTACCCCTGACAGCACCTGAGCTTATGAAGACCAACCCATTATCTCATTCTTTTTTTTCCACACTCTTTATCCTGGGAATCTGCCCACCTGCACACCTGATTCCTTTTTTGTACTGCCTCTCCCATCTATCACAGTGATTGAGTTTGGGGTGTCAGAAGTGATCATTACCTACCTTCCTATAATTAGTAATTACACAGAAATAAATCTCTCTATCCCCTGGGGGTTGATTAAACATATTAAACTCGTACCCCCTGACAGCACCTGTGCTTATGCAGACCACCCATTATCACATTCTTTTCCACACTCATTATCCCAGAATCTGCCCACCTGCACACCCGAATCCTTTGTTCTACTTCATCTACCTACTTATTAATGCATAGGAATAAGTCTCTCTATCCCCTTGGGCCATGATTAATCATATTAAATAATTACCCTGTCATGCAAACCCCATCATTATCTCATTTTCCATGGTCATTATCCGGCAGTGTTTCTAGATCGACCAACATATACTACTTTCCTTAATAGAGTAAAGTCCTGTAATTGCGAGAGAAAGAGAGGCTGGTATCACTAGTTTGTTTTCCGACACCGACAACAAGAAGTTAACTTTGTATCTTCTAAATCTTAGTTACCATTCACAACAACAACCAGTAGTACTCTCCTATGTTCGCACTCCTGTATCAAAGTCTTAAATATTCCTCACAAATAAAATTCCTGTATATTCTCCGCTTGGTACCTTCACTTCTCCGTAATCAACTGTACACAGTCCACTTTGACGTCCCATTCCGCATATACATCTCACTCCCAAAGATTCCCAAAATTGAGTGCCTCATAGCTACTCACAGGCACTACTGTCACTTCACATTTTAGCCCTCTGGCTTGTTACGCTCTGCTGGAATGCTTATATATCCTCTGTAAACACTATTACCTGAATGTGTGCAATTTGGAAAAAAAAATCGAAAATGAGCAGACAAATACACTGACCTCGCTCCGCATGAGTGAGTGTCAGATCCTGACGAAATGTTTAAAGCAATTGGGCAACACAGTGTTCTCCACGACTACACATACCCAATCCCACCACCCCCGTGTTCCATCAATATAAACTTGATTGGGAGTTTATCCCACTAGCCTTCATTTCGCACACTGATGAACTATTGAACGTTTCCTTTATTCCTTCACAAGAACTTTCATCAACACAGTATGATTGCAGACCCACGACAGCAAGAACTGATGATACAAACACACGTATATTGCAGAAATCCTTCTATTTCGTGAACAAAACACTTCACGATAAGATCCATTTACGTATACTATTGAACCATCGCTCTTACTAACATTATTAGATATAACATTTTAACCACCAGAAGCAAATTTTAGAAGCATCTCTTGATTTACCTGCACCTCACCATCCTCTCCCTCACCTGGGAAACTCCAGCAATTCACGTTCGTTCCCTCCCCTTTCATGCCCACAGGCTAACATGTCTGATGCAAACTAACGATCATTTTTTCCTTGAACTCTTTCAGTTACGGTCACACACTGTATTGGTGTAAAAGACAGTTTCAAATCCTATGACGGCTTCTTTACTAGATTCAGTCAGCTATATTACAACATTTATATTCTGTTCTCATAGCCAGTATACACATTGATATCATGATCAGCCTTTGTTGTTGTTAATGTCGTTTTAGATTCACAGAATGTGTCCCAAGTTGTTCAGAAATATGACTCTCTGACACACCATCGTGCTGACACACCATCGTGCTGACGCACCATCGTGCTGACACACCATCGTGCTGACACACCATCTTGCTGACACACCATCGTGCTGACACACCATCGTGCTGACACACCATCGTGCTGACACACCATCGTGCTGACACACCATCGTGCTGACACACCATCGTGCTGACACACCATCTTGCTGACACACCATCGTGCTGACACACCATCGTGCTGACACACCATCGTGCTGACACACCATCGTGCTGACACACCATCGTGCTGACACACCATCGTGCTGACACACCATCGTGCTGACACACCATCGTGCTGACACACCATCGTGCTGACACGCCATCGTGCTGACACACCATCGTGCTGACACACCATCGTGCTGACACACCATCGTGCTGACACACCATCGTGCTGACACACCATCGTGCTGACACACCGCAACAATTTCCAGCATACACACTGGCGTTCAGGGTAACGATCACACTGACGTTCAGGGTAACGATCACACTGACGTTCAGGGTAACGACCACACTGACGTTCAGGGTAACGACCACACTGACGTTCAGGGCAACGACCACACTGACGTTCAGGGTAACGACCACACTGACGTTCAGGTTAACGACCACACTGACGTTCAGGGTAACGACCACACTGACGTTCAGGTAACGACCACACTGACGTTCAGGTTAACGACCACACTGACGTTCAGGGTAACGATCACACTGACGTTCAGGGTAACGATCACACTGACGTTCAGGGTAACGACCACACTGACGTTCAGGGTAACGACCACACTGACGTTCAGGGCAACGACCACACTGACGTTCAGGGTAACGATCACACTGACGTTCAGGGTAACGATCACACTGACGTTCAGGGTAACGACCACACTGACGTTCAGGTTAACGACCACACTGACGTTCAGGTAACGACCACACTGACGTTCAGGGTAACGACCACATTGACGTTCACGGTAACGACCACACTGACGTTCACGGTAACGATAACACTGACGTTCAGGGTAACGACCACACTGACGTTCAGGGTAACGATCACACTGACGTTCAGGGTAACGACCACACTGACGTTCAGGGTAACGATCACACTGGCGTTCAGGGTAACGACCACACTGACGTTCAGGGTAACGACCACATTGACGTTCACGGTAACGACCACACTGACGTTCACGGTAACGATCACACTGACGTTCAGGGTAACGATCACACTGGCGTTCAGGGTAGCGATCACACTGGCGTTCAGGGTAACGACCACACTGACGTTCAGGGTAACGATCACACTGGCGTTCAGGGTAGCGATCACACTGGCGTTCAGGGTAGCGATCACACTGGCGTTCAGGGTAACGACCACACTGACGTTCAGGGTAACGATCACACTGACGTTCAGGGTAACGATCACACTGGCGTTCAGGGTAACGATCACACTGACGTTCAGGGTAGCGATCACACTGGCGTTCAGGGTAACGATCACACTGACGTTCAGGGTAACGATCACACTGGCGTTCAGGGTAACGACCACACTGACGTTCAGGGTAGCGATCACACTGGCGTTCAGGGTAACGATCACACTGGCGTTCAGGGTAACGATCACACTGACGTTCAGGGTAACGACCACACTGACGTTCAGGGTAACGATCACACTGACGTTCACGTGTAACGACCACACTGACGTTCAGGGTAACGATCACACCGACGTTCAGGGTAACGATCACACTGACGTTCAGGGTAACGACCACACTGACGTTCAGGGTAACGATCACACTGGCGTTCACGGTAACGACCACACTGACGTTCAGGGTAACGATCACACCGACGTTCAGGGTAACGATCACACGACGTTTCAGGGTAACGATCACACTGACGTTCGGGTAACGATCACACTGACGTTCAGGGTAACGATCACACTGGCGTTCAGGGTAACGATCACACTGGCGTTCAGGGTAACGACCACACTGACGTTCAGGGTAACGATCACACTGGCGTTCAGGGTAACGATCACACTGACGTTCATAGTAACGATCACACTAACGTTCATAGTAACGATCACACTAACGTTCAGGGTAACAATCACATTAACGCTCATAGTAACGATCACACTAACGTCCAAAGTAACGATCACACTAACTTCAGGGTAACGATCACACTGACGTTCAGAGTACCTGCCACATTGCCCCCCTATCACCCCCTGTCAGACACCTTTTCCAAAACCACATATGCCACAAAAACCTCTTTACCCTTATCTAAATACTGTTCACCTATATGTTTTCACTGTAAACGCCTGGTCTACACACTCCCTACCTTCCTAAAGCCTCCTTCTTCATCTGCTATCCTACTGTCCGTCTTTCTCTTAATCCTCTCAGTAATAACTCTACCATACACTCACCAGGTATACTCAACAGAATTATTCCCTTATAATTTTTACACTCTTTTGTTCCCTTTGCCTTTATAGGGGAATAAGTCTCAGGGTGCTAAGCAAACTAGATATCTCATAGGCGATAGAGCCGGATAACTTCTCCCGTGGGTCCTGAGAGAGGGAGCAGAGGCGCTCTGTGTACCGCTAACAACAATCTTCAACACATCTATCAAAACTGGGCGACTACCTGAAGTATGGAAACAGCAAATGTAGTCCCCAATTTTTTAAAAAGGAGACAGACATGCAACATTAAACTAAGAACCAATGTCACTAACATTTATCGTGTGCAAAGTCATGGATAACATCATCAGGGGAAGAGTGGAGAAGCACCTATAAAGAAATGAGCATATAAACTACAACCAGCACGAATTCAGAGACGGAAATCCTTTACCACAACCTACTAGAGTTCTATGACAAGATGACAGCAGTAAGACAAGAGAGAGAGTGGTGGGTAGATTGCATTTTTTGGACGTAAGAAGGCTTTTGCCACAGTTCCACACAAGAAATTAGTGCGGAAGCTGGAGGACCAGGCAGGTATAACAGGGAAGGCACTACAATGGATCAGAGAATACCTGACGGGAAGGGAGTAGTGACTCATGGTACATGATGAGGTGTCAGAGTGGGTGCCTGTGACGAGTGGGGTTCTACAGGGGTCAGTTCTAGGAGCGGTGGTGTTTCTGGTATATGTGTAAGACATGACGGAAGGAATTGACTCGAAAGTGTCCCTGTGTATAGACGATGTGAATTTAATGAGGAGCATCAGTCGGAGGAGAATAACGCAGGACTACAGAGGGATCTGGACAGACTGCAAGCCCGGTCCAGCACCTGGCTCCTGGAGTTCAACAACACTAAGTGCAAAGTCATAAAGTTCTGGGAAGAGCAAAGAACACTGCAGACAGAGTACAGTCTAGGGACCAAAGATTGCAAACCTCGTTCAAGGAAAAGGAATCTTGGAGAGTGTATAATGCCGAGCACATCTCCTGAGGCGCTCATCAACCAAATAACTGCTGCAGCATATGGAAGACTAGCTAACCTAAGAAGAATATGCAGATATCTCAATATGGAGTCGCTCTGGACCCTGTGGACGTCAGGCCCACATTGGAGTATGCAGCTCCAATTTGGAACCCACACTTAGCCAGGCGCCTCAGGAACTAGAGAAAGTACAAAGGTTTGCAACGAGACTAGTCCCGGAGCTAAGGGGCATATACTACGAGGAGAGATAGGGGAACTCGACCTGAGGACACTGGTGGACAGGAGAGATAGGGGGAACATGATAACAACGTATAAAATACTGAGAGGAATCGACAAGGTGGACAGAAACAGGATGTTCCAGAGATGGTACTAGAAACAAGGGTCACAATTAAACGTTGATGATTCAGATGAGTCACAGGGATGTTAGGAAGTATTTCTTCAACCAGAGAGTTGTCAGGATGTGGAACAGTCCCGGAAAGTGATGTAGTGAGGCAGGATCCATACTTAGCTATAAGAAGAGGTATGATAAAGATGATGGAGCAGGGAGAGTGACCTAGTAGCGACCAGTGAAGAAACGGGGCCAGGAGCTGCGAATCGACATTTGCAGCTACAATTAGTGAGTACACACACACACACACACACACACACACACACACACACACACACAAACATGCACACCAACTAGTAGCGGGCCAGTGAAGAGGCGGACCAGGAGCTAGGTCTCGACCCCTGTAACTACAATTAGGTGAGTAGGTGAGTACACACACACACACACACACACACACACACACACACACACACACACACACACACACACACACACACACACAGAACAGAACAGCAAGGGCAAGCACACACACAACTATTCTTAAACCATACAACCTATCCACACCATCCCAACACACACGACAATCCATACCCACAGCCTCCACCCAACACCGAGCTATAGAAATCCCACAGTACGCCACCAGGTCTCCCACCCTCACAGCCCCCCTAACCACAGTGTTGGAAAGGAAACTGAAGGTATGGTACACAAACGCTGATGGAATAACAAATAAGTGGAGGAGTGGCATGAAAGAGTCAAAGAAGCATCACCGGACATCATAGCTCTCCACAGAAACCAAGCTTACAGGTATGATAACAGACGCCATCTTTCCAACGGGATACCAAATCCTGAGGAAAGACACAGGGAACAGGGGAGGGGTGGAGGAGTGACGTTGCTGATCAAAAATCGCTGGAATTTTGATGAGCTGGAGAGAGGAAGACAGCGGAGAAGAAAGTGATTACATAGCGGAACACTTCACTCTGGAGGTCCCAAGGTGGTAATAGCAGTGATGTATAACCCACCACAGAACAGCAGGAGGCCAAGGCAAGAGTACGACGAGAGCAATAGAGCGATGGTTTGACACACTCGCTAGAGTGGCCAGAAGAGCTCATGCATGCAGGCAAAGCTCCTGATCATGGGTGACTTTAACCACAAGGAGATCGATTGGGAGAACTTGGACCCACATGGGGGCCAAGATACATGGAGGGCTAAGATGAGGAGGTGGTACTGGAAAACTTCATGTGCCAACACGTAAGGGACACTACAAGAGAGAGAGGAGAGGATGAACCAGCAAGTCTGGACTTAATATTCACCTTGAGTAGTGCAGATATCGAGGACATCACATATGAAAGACCCCTTGGGGCCAGTGACCATGTGGTTTTTAAGCTTCGAATACACAGTAGAGCTACAAGTGGAGGGAGAAGCAGGAAGGCCAGGACGAATGAAGCCAAACTACAAGAAAGGTGACTACACAGGAATGAGGAACTACCTGAAATGGGTTCAGTGGGACAGAGAACTGGCAGGGAAGCCAGTTAAAGAGATGATGGAATATGTAGCAACAAAATGCAAGGAGGCTGAGGAGAGGTTTGTACCCAAGGTAACAGGAATAATGAAAAAGCCAGGATAGCCCATGGTTTACCCAAAGGTGCAGGGAGGCAAAAACCAAGTGTGCTAGGGAATGGAAGAAATATAGAGGCATAGGACCCATGAAAACAAGGAGATTAGTAGAAGAGCCCCAGAACGAGTATAGCACAGATAAGGAGGGAGGCCCAGCGACAGTAATGAAAACGACATAGCATCTGAAAGTCAATCTGACTCCGGAAACTGCTGATAGCCACGATTAGGAGGAAATACAACAGTCAAGGACCAGTGATAGGCTGAGGAAAGAAGGAGGAGAACTCACAAGAACACATCAAGAGGTATGTGAGGAAGCTCAAACAACGAGATTTAAGGAAGTAATTTACAGTAGACAGACGAGTAAGGACTCTGGGGGAAACAGACCAGATGGGGACACCTAGCAAGGAATACACCAACAAGTGTTGACTAACAGTACAATACAGAGGAGAGGAGGTGAAGAAACTGCTAAGGGACATCGATACCTCAAAGGCAATGGGACCGGACAACATCTCCCCCCGTGGGTCCTTAGAGAGGGAGCAGATATGTGTTGTGCGTTGCCACTTACCACAATCTTCAACACGTCCCAGGAAACTGGGCAACTGCCTGAGGTATGGAGAACGGCAAATGTATTTCCCATTTTTTAAAAAAGGAGAGACAGAAAAGAGCACTAAACTATAGACCTGTATCATTGACGTGTATAGTAATCAAAATTATGGAGAAAGATTTAATCAGGAGGAGAGTGGTGGAGCACCTGGAACGGACAAACAAGAGTACAAATGCCAACCAGCACGGATTCACGGAAGGCAAATCTGCGTCATCAAACCTTCTTCGGAGTTTTATGATAAAAAAACAGAAGTAAGACAAACGAGAGATAGTGGGTGGGTTGCTTGCATCTCTTGGACAGCAAGAAGGCCTATGACACAGTTCCTCACTAAGAGATTAGTGCAGAACTAGCGCATCAGGTGCATATAACAAGGAAGGGCAACTGCAATGGAATCAAGAAGAATACCTACAGGGAGGCAACAACGAGTCATGGTACGTAATGATGTATCACAGTGGGCAGCCTATTGACGAGGCGGGGTCTTCATCCGTGGGAGGGTCCGGGGGTCCTAGGACCAGTCTGCTAGTTTTTTGGTATATGTGAACGACATTACGGAAGGGTTATAACTCAAAGTGTCCCTGTTTGCAGATGATGTGAAGTTAATGAGGAGAATTAAATCTGAATGAACGACCAGGCATGACTTCAAAAGAGACCGTACATGACTGACACCTGGTCCCAGCAAAAATGGGCTTCTCGAATTTAAATCAGCCAAATGCAAAGTCCAATGAAAATAGGTGGTAGGTCACAAAACCACAGACAGAGTACATAGGCAAGGTGGCCAAAGAAACTGCAAACCTCACCAATGAGAAGAGATCTTGGGTGAGTATAACACGAGCATGTCTCCGAAGCACTACATCAATCAGATAACTGCTGCAGCATAGCATATGTGGCGCCTGCGGCAAACCTGAGAAACATCATTCCGAGACCTTAGTAATGGAATCATTCAAGACACTGTACACCGTGTATGTCAGGCCCATACTGGAGTATTCAGCAACCTGTTTTGGAACCCGCCACTTGATAAAGCACTCAAGAACTAGGAGAAAGTACAAAGGTTTGCGACAAGGTTAGTTTCCAGAGCTTAAGGGGAATGTCCTATGAAGCGAAAGAATTAATGGAAATGGGCCTACGACACTGGAAGACGGAGGCGTCAGGGAGAGACTGATAACGACATATAAAATACTGCGTGGAGTAGACAAGGTGGACAAAGACAGGATGTTCCATATTAGTCAGTAAGTGGAATAGTTTTGGAAGCGAGTATGTGGAGCAGGATTCCGGTGTACGGGCATAACACACACAGTATTATTCTGTATGCAGAGGATAATGGGATATAAAGCTCACAGCTCAAGGGAGAGTGACCTCAAAGTAGTCGATCATGAAGAGGCGTGGCCAGGAGCTCGGACTCGACTACTCCCGCAAACCTCAAACAGTGAGTACAACTAGGTGAGTCACACACACACACAACACACACACACACAATAAGAAACATAAAAAGGAGGGGGGAACCTGCCAGAGGCCTGTTGCCCATACTAGGCAGGTCTTTTCACAATTCATCCCATTTCTAACAAAACATTAGCCAACCCAATGTTCAACTGCTTCCAAGAAATAAGCTCTGATGTAAAGTCCCCACTCAAAACCAACCCCTCCCAACTCATTTACTTAGCCAACCTAATATTTGAAACTACACAAAGTCCTAGCCTCAATAACCCAACCTAGTTAGACTGTTCCCACCATCAACTACCCTATTTTCCCATACCAATACTTTCCAATGTCCTTTCTAAATCTAAACTTATCTAATGTAATTTCCTATTTATTAAAACAGGGGACAAGTTCGTGTTACCGTACAAATTACCCGCCCAATAACCTTACCCTCAAATTTAGGCAAATTTATTAGAGTTCAATTATAGCTGAGATATAAGAAGCCATCTCGATAAGCATAGCTTGATTAGGATACTCCAGCATGGATTCACAAGAGGCCGGCTTGTCTAACTTAATTTATTAAACTTTCTTCAGTAAAGCTTTTGAGGCTGTTGACCCACAATAAAGAATTATTATATTATTTACTTAGATTTTAGCAAGGCTTTTTGATAGAAGTTCCGCACCATCGACTGTTCAAGAAAAGTGGCAGCTCATGCATTTGGGGGAAGGGTGCTCTCGTGAGATACGAATCATGGCTCACTAGACTGAAGCAGAGAGTGTCCATAAATGGGTGTTAAAACAGAGTGGGGATCAGTAACGAAGTGGCTGTTCCACAGGTATCAGACTGGGCCCGTTGTTTTTATAATATATATCAAATATCTTAATGAAGGAATTACTAGTGATATGAGCAAATTCGCCGATAACAACAAGATAGGTAGGATAATTGATTCAAATCTTAGATGTAAGGGAACTTCAGGAGGATTAGACAAACTCTACTCTTGGTACAGAAAAGTGGCAGATGCGTTCTTGTAGAAAATGCAAGGTTCTGAAGCTCGGGAGTGTCTCATAACCCATTAGCAACTAATAATTAATAATGTAGAACGTTAGCCATACATATTGCGAGAAGGTCCTTGGGGGTTATGGGTAAGCAGCAACCTTAAACAAGACAAGCAATGCCTAAGCGTACGTAATAAGGCCCAATAGATACTGTAATTTATATCAAGAAGTGTAAGCAACAGAAGTCCCAGAGGTCATATACTGGCAGGCTTTCTACATCATGTAGTAAGCCTCACCTATGATTATGCAGCTCAATTCTGGTCTCCATATTACAGATTATGGACAAATTCGTTAGAAAACATTCAGCGTAGGAATGACTAGAATTAATACATAGCATGAGAAATCTTCCTTATGAAGAAATATTTAAGACCCTTCTTAAGTTACATTCACTTGTTGACGAAGACTGAGGGGAGACCTGATCGAAGTGTTATAAAAGTGGAAGATAGGTAATAATTAAAGAGGATATTAACAAGGTCTTGAGGATATCTCTCCAAGAGAGAACCCCAGTAAATGATTATTAAATTAGATAAGTATAAGATTAGAAATGGACATAGGAAAGTATTGGTTTGGAAAATAGGGTAGTTGATGAGTGGAACAGTCTACCACCTATTGTTCATTTGAGGCTGATGCTTTGGTTATCTACCAAATTACAGGTTGGATAAGTAAACAGAGTGGGAAGAGGTAGGAGGTTGAGATGGACTTGCACATAGGAGCTTGTTTCTTGGGTGGCATTGAAATTGGGTATGGTCAAATGTTTGTTAGTGGGATAAATTGTAAAGGACCTCTGCCTATTAAGGACCAACAGGCCTGCTGCAGTTTTCCTCTTTCTTATGTTCTTATGTCTTAATTGTAAATCTATTACTCGGGTTCTCTCTTGGAGAGACACCTCAAGACCTTATTAATATCCCCTTTATTAATACTATCTTTCCATTATAACACTTTCGATCAGTCGTCCCCTCATTCTTCGTCTAACAAGAGAATAAACTTAAGAGTCTTCAATCTTTCTTCATAAAGGAAGATTACTAATGCTATGTATTAATTAAGTCATCCTACGCTGAATGTTTTCTGAACGAACTTATGTCATTCTGTAATATGGAAACCAGAGAACTGAGCTGCATAATCTAGGTGAGGCCTTCTAATGATTCTAAAGCTGCAGTATGTACCTCCTGGCGAGCTTCTGTTGCTTACCTTATTGATATAAAATCCCCAAGAATCTATTTGCCTTATTACGTACGCATAGGCATTGCTGGTCGTTGGTTTAAGGTATGCTGCTCACCATAACCCCCAAGTCCTGTTTCACAATCTGCAATGGTCTAAGTTCTACATCATTTAACTTATATATCTAGGGTTATTGGCCACTCCCAAGCTTCAGAACCATTGCATTTACTATCATTGAACAGGCATCTTCTCTGCCACTTTTCTGACCAAGAATAAGCTTTTAAACATCCTTCCTGAAGAGTTCCATAACACTACGTTTGAATCAATTATCTTACCTATCTTTTGTGTCATCCATACGGACGAATTGCTCATATCACTAGTAATTCCCTCATCAAATCTATTGATATATATGTAAACAACAAGGGGCCCAAGACTGACCCTGTGGAACGGGCCACATGTTACAGATCCCCACACGGATTTATAAAACACCATTGTTAGGGAGACACGACCTCTGCTTCCTGTCAGTGAGCCACATGACCTCGAATCCACGAGAGCACTTTGCTGGTCTCCCCAATGCCATCGAGCTGCCACTTTCTTTAACAGTCTATGGTGCGAACTCTATCAAAAGCCTACTAAAATCTAAGTATATAATAATCAAATTCGTTTATCTGTGGTCAACATCCTCAAAAGCTTTACTGGAAGAAAGTTAATAAATTAGTTAGACAAAGACGGCGGCTCTTGTGAATTCCATGCTGAGTATCATTAATCAAGCTATGCTTATCGAGATGGCTTCTTATAATCTCAGCTATAATTGACTCTATAATTTGCCTACAATTGAGGTCAGTCTTCTTGCGGTAATTTAGGGTGACGACTTGTCCCCATCTTGTTTTAAGAAAATAGGGAATTACATTAGCCATCTTCCACATATCAGACCCTCACACCTGTTTGAAGATATAAATTAAAATATAAGTTAATGGTTCACAGAGTTCCATATGAATTCCTTAAGAACCCTAGAAAAACCTCATCAGGACCACGCGGACTTATTTTGCTTCAGTCTGTCTATCTGCTTCACAACCATTCACTAGTGACTTGTGATGTTACATAATTTATCTTCATTCTTCTAGCCCACATAAAAATTAATTACGGAATATTGTTGTGTCCTTCCCACTGTGTACAAACAGATAGAATAATTATTAAAATCGAGCACATTTCATTCTCTTTGTCAGTAAAGGTGCCCATAATGTTATTTTAAAAAGGGGACCTATCCTTATCTCTAACTTTGTTCTATAGACCTGGAAAAAACTTTTTTGTTAGTTTTAGAATCCCTAGCAACTTTAACTTCATAGGTCCCCCTTTTAGCTTTTCTTCTCCCCTTTTTAATGTCCCTTCCCTTAATGTCCAATATACTGATTCATAAGAGAGACCCTCACCTCTTCTATGATACGCGCCTATAATTTCCTTCTTATGCCTATAGATATTTGAGCCTATTATTCATCCCATTTGGGGTCATTTCTATTTGTCGATCTTAATTTCTCCTAAAAATGGGATAAACGTTCTTTGAAGCAGCATGTATAGAGTTCAGAAAAACTGTCATATTGATAGCCCTCATTCGTTACCCCAGTCAACATATGATAAGTGTTCTCCTAAGCCCCATCGAATCTGCTAAAGCGAAAATCTGGGA
Source organism: Cherax quadricarinatus (assembly GCF_026875155.1). NCBI lineage: Eukaryota > Metazoa > Arthropoda > Malacostraca > Decapoda > Parastacidae > Cherax > Cherax quadricarinatus. Next base: position 46,607,192 of record NC_069423.1, on the reverse strand, counting down.
CTGTTACTGAGTTATCGCTAACTATCGTACTTCCATTCAATGCTAAATGTTAATTGATTTGTGGTCGCTAGCACCCAGTTCCTCTGAAATTTCCCTAAAGGTATTAACAAGGATTCCATTTTTGCCATAACTAAGGTCAAGCAGTTATTTCCCCTGTTAGGATTTCTGAGTCACAAAACGCTCAAAAACAATCACTGAACCTACTTCTAAGAAGTCGTAATGATTCTAAATTCCCAGTCAAGAAGAGAAATTCCAATCAATATGACTAAAGTTAAAGTCTACCTAGAATTACTACATTATCGTGCCATTGTGGCCTTAACAAATTCTCCTCATAGTAGTTTCCCTTGGTCTCTAATCTAAGTTTGGGGGGACGGTAGAGTCACATTCCTAAAATCAGTTTTTCATGCCCCTGCTCTGAAAATTCTATCCAACTCTGTATGTGTTTACTTCAGACTTAATAAATACCGTTTTTATGCAAACTAGTTACAAGCGATCTCTGAGAAGTGGGGACATACAATGCCACCCCACCCCCACGTTCCCGATACTTCAATCTACTTTGGAACATTTAAAACCCTGAATATGACATTTCCCGCAGGCAATGTCCCGACTTTTTAGAATTAAACCACGTCCAGTTAAGGCAAAATACATCAATGTTACCTGCACTAAGCAACTAATCTCAACTCGTCCATCTTATTCCTGCACTACGGCAATTACCTAATAAACTTGAAAGACTCTTTTCTCTCTTTACCCTATCCTGCTCGTTTCTGTTTTTTTACTAAAAGCCTATTAACTGTCCTTATCACCCAAAGTCCCAGGCTTTTCTCAATATCTACCACCTCGTTCTTCTTATTACTAGTTCCCGAGAGCTCGTAATATATACACTAACACGGGGACTGTCACTGGTTTTCCTGCCGAAAAAAAAAAAAACCCCATACCACTAACAATTCCTAGTTTAGAAGTCATAACTGCTCCTCCAACTGCAGTTGCCAGTGCTTAACCACCCCAGACCTAGATAAGTGAAAACCCCATCCCTGGCATACATGTCATTTCATGCCATAGAAGAGGTCCCATTGTCAAATGAATGTTACCGATTTCCTACAGTATTTGTCCACCAGCAATTGACAACCAATGCCCTGGACAACCATTCAGTTCGAACTGTCCTCTCCTGGCAAAATACCACATATGACAGGGTTCCCACCCTTTCTCCTAATTATTTCTATTGCTGACCTATAACCTGCTAATCATGTCTTTCACTCCTACGTCCTGCCAACATCCTTGCCCTTCCAGCACTGAGACAGAATAATAGGATTGCTACCCATTACCTCTCATACGTCATCCAGACGGCTAACATATCCTTCCCATCCGCAGCCCAGGAAAGCAAACTCTCTGTCTCCTACTCTTGTCTTCAAGCAGAACGCCCTAATCCATATACCTAACTTGCTATACACCCATCAACAACACTTTTCTTACCTTCCCTTAAATGTCTTTCGTCGTGACGTTCCCAGTATCCGACTCAAAATCGTGTAGGGCAACACTTGAAATGTTTAGATGCTTCCACCCAACCAGTTTCCACGGCAAGTCCTCTTTTCTCTTTCATCGTTTCTCTACCTTTCCATTCGTCTTCTTGTTGATCGTCAAACTTCGTTCCTTGCTGTAAGGCCACTGACCGTTCCCCTTCTGACCTGAGGACCTCAAAAAACAGGAGGACTACTACGAATCTTCTTGTTTTTCCTCGGTCAGTAGGGGTATCGCCGAATTCACCATCTTCGCCATCCTCAATTCAATTCCTTAAGCTGTTGGTAAAGTTGCTCGATGGAGGGCAATCTTGCTTCAATTCGTAGAGAAGCGCGCAAACAGGTCTTCACAGAGTCTTAAATACAAACATACACGTACACCACTGCGCAAAAGCCAACTCAATCAGGAGCATACTGCGCTGGGTCAGCACGTCCGCAAGCCCAATACGAAGCGAACAAAGAACCATGACCCACACACATACACACAACACACACACACGACATACACATCCCATCACGCACACGCAACACACACATACACACACAACACACACACACCCCACACACAAACACACACACAGCACCACAACACACATCTACGACAAACACACACACACACATACCCACACACACACACACACACACACACACACACAAAAACCACACACACTACATGCACCACACACAACACACCACTCACACATACAAACACACAACACACAACAAACACATAACACACGCACACACACATACACACACACACACACACACACATAAACACACACAAACATTCACACACACGATAATGCACACACACAACACTACATACACACACACACACCCACACACACACACACACGACACACACATATCACACAACACATACACACACACACACACACACACTCACAACACACACACACAACACACACACACACACACACACACACACACACACACACATCACACACACACACACATAGTAGTGGAATGAAAGAATAGTGAAAAATCCCAGACCATATAGCAGTCACAGAAACAAAACTCGCTGAGAACATAACCGACACAATCTTTTTCTTATCTTCCCAACAGGATATCAGATCCAGAGAAAGATAGAAGGAGTAGTGAGGGTAGGAGGGGGTTGCACTGCTCCATAAATACCGATGGGGACTTGAGGAAAAAGAAGGCATAGGGACAAGATGTGAGAAAGAGACACATGTAGTACAATTCCAGTCCGGAAGAAACATAAAGTATTCATTGGAGATGATGTATAACCCACCACAGAACTGCAGGAGGCCAAGAGAGGAGTACGAAGAAACAACAGGGTGATGGTGGGACACACTGGCTGATGGTGCAAGACGAGCCCACTCTTGCAGAGCAAAGTTACTGGTAATGGCGATTTCAACCACAGGTAGATCGACTGGGGAAAAACTGGAGCCACATTGGGGGTCCCGAAACATGGATAGCCAAGATGATGGATGGTGGTAAACTTGAAAACCTCATAGCATCAACTGTCAGGGACACAACCAAGAGAGAGAGAGGGGAGGAACGAGCCAGCAAGACTGATCTTGGTGTTCACACGCTGAGCATTCAACATTGAGGACATCACTTACGAGAGGCCCCTTGGAGCTAGTGATCATGTGTTCTGAGTTTTTGGACTATATAGTGAGGAGTTACAAGTGGAGAAAGGTAACAGGAACTGAAGGGACAGGACCAAACATAAATAAAAGTGTGGACATACCTGGGTATAGAAACTTCCTGCATGAGGTTCCGTGGGACAGAGAATGGTACAGGAAAATCAGTAAACGATATGAGAAGGAATATGTGGCAACAAAGTGCAAGGAGGCTGAGAAAGTTTTGTTCACAAGGAAACAGAAATATTAGGAAGACAAAACGAGTCCTTGGTTTACCCGAAGGTGTAGGGAGGCAAAAACTAAAGTGCAACAGAGAATGGAAAAGGTGACAGGAGGCATGGACCCAGAAAACAAGGTAGATTATAGAAGAGCCAGAAACGAGTATGCAAGATAAAGGGGAGGCCCAGCGACAGTATGAAAAACGCATTCAGCATCGGAAAGTCAAATTGAACCCGAAACTGCTGTATAGCCACATTAGGAGGAAGACAACAGTCAAGGACCGAGGTGATAAGGCTGAGGAAAGAAGGTGGAAACTCAGCAAGAAAACGATCAAGAGGATGTCAGAGGGAGCTCAACACGGAGATTTAAAGGAAGTATTTACAGTAGAGACAGAAGGACTCTGGGGGCAACAGACCAGATGGGGGACACCAAGCAAGGAATACACCAACAAGTGTTGACGTCATACATACAGATGAGGAGGAGGTGAAGAAATTGCTAAGGGACATCGATTACCTCAAAGGCAATGGACCGTACAACATCTCTGCCCCCGTGGGTCCTTAGAGAGGGAGCAATATTTGTGCATGCCACTTTACCAACCACAATCTTCAACACATCCCTGAAACTGGGACAACTAACTGAGGTAGGGAAGCGGCAAATTGAGTTCCCATTTTTAAAAAAGGAGACAGAAAAGAGGCCTAAACTATAAGACCCTGTGTCATTGACGTGTATAGTAAACCAAATTATGGAGAAGATTATCAGAGGGAGAGTGGTGGAGCACCTGGAACAAACTAGAGTAATAAATGCCAACCAGCACGGGATTCACGAAGGCAAACCCTGTGTCACAACCTCTGGAGTTTATGATAAAATAACAGAAGTAAGACAAAGAGAGAGGGGAGGGTTGATTGCATCTTCCTTGGACCTGCAAAAGGCCGTTTTGACACAGTACCTCACAAGAGATTATGCAGAAGCTAGAGCATCAGGCGCCATATAACAGGAAGGGCACTGGCATGGATCAGAGAAATACCTGAGAACTGGGAGGCAACAACGAGTCATGGTAACGATAATGATGTATCACAGTGGGCAACACACTGGTGACGAGCGGGGTCCCCACAGGGAGTGTCGGTCCTAGGACAAGTTTTCTATTTTTGGTATAAGTGAACGACATGACCGAAGGGTTTTGACCTCATAAGTGTCCCTGTTTGCAGAATGAATGGAAATTAAATGAGGAGAATAAATCTGATGAAGGACCAGGCAGGACTTCTAAAGAGACCTGGACAGACTGACACCTGGTCCAGCAAATGCTTCTCGAATTTAATCCGGCCCAAATGCAAAGTCATGAGATAGGGAAGGGCACCAGAAGACCACAGACAGAGTATAAGGCTAGGTGGCCAAAGACTGCAACAACCTCACTCAAGAGAGAAAGATCTTGGGGTAGTATTATACACCGAGTAGGTCTCTTCCGAAGCACACATCAATCAGATAACTGCATGCAGCATAGGCGCCCTGGCAACCTGAGAACAGCATTCCTGATACCTTAGTACAAGGAATCATTCAAGAACACTGTACACCGTTTATGTCAGGGGCCCTTACGATATGCAGCACCTGTTTGGAACCGAACTTGATAAAGCACGTCAAGAAACAAGAGAAAGTACAAAGGTTTGCGACAAGGTTATGTGTCTCAGAGCTAAGGGGAATGTCCAAATGAAGAAAGATTAAGGGAAAAACGGCCTGACGACAACTGGAGGACAGGAAGGGTCAGGGAAGACATGATAACGACATATAAAATAACTGCGTGGGCGTGGAATAGACATAGGTGGACAAAGACAGGATGTTCGCAGGGAGGGACACAGATACAGACAGACCACAATTGGAAGTTAAAAGACAGACACAAATGAGTCAGAGAGATAGTAGGAAGTATTTCCTTCAGTCATAGAGGTTAGTAAGGCATTGGAATAGCCTAGAAAATGACGTAGTGGAGGGCAGGAAACCTACACAGTTTTAGACGAGGTTTGATAAAGCTCATGGAGCGGGGAGTGAGGGCCTAGTACACCGGTGAAGAGGCGGGGCCAGGAGCTAGGGATCGACCCCGTGCAACCGACAATAGGTGAAGTACAAATAGGTTGGATAACACATACACACACACACACATACACACACTCACACACACACAAACACACCACACACACACACACCACATCACACACACATACCACACATAAACACAAGTCACACACACACAACCACCGACACACACCACACTCATAACACACTCACACATACTACACAGCACACACACACACCCACAGTCACACACACACACACACACATACACACACACACACTCATACACACACACATTCTCACACACACACGTAGTGTTAGTTGGTCGCAAGTCCAGGCCACCGAGAATCTTAGTTGCTTTTTAGGGGGCGTGTTATAGCAGCTAGAAGCAACCCGTGTTAGTGACAACGTCAGGAATCAACCTACAATTATAACCCAAGTATAGCAAAAAATAAATAAGTAAAGGCATAGAAAGCCTGAAAATTATACAACAAAATTTCGTAAGTGGCCCGTTCGATGAGGCCATACTAGTTTGCACTTGTTGCCACAATTGTTACAATTATACCAAGTACAAAAGCGAGTGCCTAAAGAGAAACACGCTCAAATAGAATTAAGAGAGGTTGGCTAACGAAGAAACTGTGATGTAGCACACAAACCAGCGTGAACAAGCTAGCCAGAAATGGGATAGAATATAAATAAATATATATATATATATATATAATATAATATATAATATATATATATATATAAACAATCTATATATATATATATATATAATATATATATATAATATATATAATATAATTATATGATATATAGTATCCATACATATACATAAAAATATACATAAGCAAGGTGGTGGCAGCAGTAAGGCCTGCGGAAGTAGGCCGCCATAACAGTTGGGTGTCAATCACAAAGTAATAAGTGTATTTACCCAAGTGAAGTGTAAATTTATAAAAGTAGCAAGATACAAAGTGATAATGAGTTGGTAAATGTAGGACTCAAAGGGCAACAAGAAAAGAATAGCGAAGAAGTTCAGAGTCAGAAGGGCGAGAGCACGAGTCATCGTACAGCGAGCATCGTGTACAGCGAGCATCGTACATCAGCATCTGAATGGACCTCCCCTCTGAGGAGTAACGTACAAATACCTGTTTGTGGTTGCGGGAAGTTTTGAGTGGTAGAGCCGCCTACGGTCACATGGTGCATAGCTATCTAAACCCTGCTCCAGAGGAGATTATCAATAACACACCCACACTGATCTAGTCATAGTAAAAAGATCAAAATTTGTAGGAGCAAGGAAAGGCAGAGGAATAAAGTCGTGGCTAAGGGACTACAGCCCTGACAACAGTTTTCGATAGATAATGTTTTAGGACACATAAGAACATTACACATTCCTAGAAGCAAGCATTGGTACACATGTAGTAAAAGGTAGTACATAAACTGGTTGAAAGAATGACTTACATAACACACCTAGTATTATAATTATTAGAATTACTCTCAGTGGGTTAATTTTAATCTTATTAGTATTAACGGATACACAAAAGGTGAAATGTAATTTCCGGGAACAATATCTAACAACTGATGTGACCTCACACACACCGACGCGCACACACATACACTCGGGGCCATGAGCTGATGTCTCGATCACCCCTGTACCCAAACTAGGTGAAGTACACACAGCTGATCCTTGAATTTGACCGCGTCCCCATCACCCCCCCACACACCTTTCCCTCCCCCACAGAACCTGTCCCCTCCCAGGCTCTTGCCTTCACTCCCTCCTATCTTTTCCTCCCTCGCGTTTCTCTCTCTCATAGCCTTTCTTCCCTACTCTCTCTCCTCCTCTCTCTCTCACATCTCTCTCTCTGCTCGCTCTCTCTCTCTCATCTTCATCGTCTCATCCTCTCTCGCTCCTTCCTCTCGTCTCTCTCATCTCTCCCTTCTCGACTTGTCTCTCATCTCTCTCTCTCTCTCTCTCTTCCTCTCCTCCCTCTCCATCCTCTCTCTCCTCCCTCTCTCTCTCCCTCTCTCTCGTCCCACTCTCACTTCCCTTCATCTCTTTCCACTCTCTCTCTCCTCCTCTTCTCGCTTCTCTCTACTCTACCTACTCTCTCTTCCCTCTCTCTTTCCTCTCTCTCTCTTCCTCTCTCTCCTCCTCTCTCTTCTTCCTCTCACTCTTTCCTCTCTCACTTCCTCTCTCTCTTCCTCTCTCTCTCCCTCTCTCTCTTTCCTCCTCTCTTCCCTCTCTTCTCTTCTCTTTCTCTCCTCTCTCACTTCCTCTTCTCTCCCCTCTCTCTCTCTCCTCTCGTCTCTCACTCCCATAACCCTATCTCTACCCTCCTCTCTCTCTATAGCTTCTCCTCCATCTCTCCATTTCTCCCTCTCATAGCCTTTTCCCTCGCCCATCCTCTCTCTTCTTTCATCTCTCCTCCCAAACCCTATCTCTCACCCTTCCTCTTCTCCTATAGGCTTCTCTCTCAACTCTCCATGTTCTCTCTCTCATAGCGCTTTTCCCTCGCCCTCCTTTCTCCCTCACTCCTCTTTCTCTCCCTCTCCCTCTCCCTCTCTTCTCCCTCTCTCTAACCCACTTTCTCACCTCCCCCTCACATTTCTCTCTCTCTCCCCCTTGGTCTTATCCCTCACGCGAAAAACCCCCTACTCTCTCCTCTCTCTTCTCCCTCTTATCGTACCCTTTCTCTCTCCACTCTCACCCTCTTCTACCCTTTCCCTCTCCCCCCGCACCCCGCTCCCTGCCCTAGCCTACTGTCTGTGGTCACATAAAAAAAAAAAAAAAAAAAAATGGGTGGCCTTAGAGAGGACGGAAAAAAACCAGAGATCTGGTAACGAACCACGAAGAAGAGACAGGGAGTTAGAGCTCCAAAAAAGGGAGGAAGATTTGGGAAGGAGTTAGTAGAGGCTGGTTAGAAAATGAGGAAGCTGATAGCTGAAGAGTGCAGGAAGTTGGGAAGTACAGTCCTTAGCAGCAAAGCTAGGATACAGTGCTTAGAAGAGAAACTGCAAAGCCTAAACAGATTAGGAGACAAATGACAATTCAAGATGTGACATCAGGAAATTCAAAGTCAGGCGCAGACAAGGGGACGGTAAGCAACAACGGAAGACAATGCCGTACACGAAGGCCCTATCATACCCACGAGGGGCCAGGAAAAGACGAGAGCACACAAGATCAAACGACAGGTCCCAGATAATGAAGGTAATGCTATATGCAAGATTCAACAGCCAACCTGCAGTAGCAAGGGCAGCTGGTCAGGAAAGACAGTTCAACTGAGAATAGAATTTCAGTATACATGGGACTGAAGGCAAGACATGTCAAGTGGACGGAAAGAAAATGCCTCAGAGGAACAGATGGAGACTCAGTGGGAGGAGAAATGGCAGAGATCAGTTTTGGAACGGGCTCCAAGAAGCCAAGGGGGACAACTTTGAAGAAAATAAACACAGGAGAGAAAAAAATGATGAAGGCATCATGAAAACAATAGGGGAGGGCGATATGACCCAGGTGACAAATTTTCAGCGAATTGGTGTTTTGTGAGTGGAAGGATACCGCCGTCAGAGTAACTTTCAAGGAAGATCAGTTCGCACCAGATTCTGCAAGAGAAAGCAAGACTGAGGGACAAAGAGGGATACCAAGAGTATACCCTCGACCCGCGACCAGAACACAAGAAGAAAAAAAAGACTACACTGAAAGAGAGGGTACTGAGACGCAAGTGAGGAACGAGAAGCAATCGAAAATGAGCAGGACCCAGATACAGAGAAAGGCAAACACACCCCCACATGAATCTCCCTCCAAAAGACTCCAACACGCGACATTCCCAAACGCAACTGAGGCAACCTTAAACTACAACCCCTCACTGTTCCCTCTGCCACCAACACCCCATATCACAAACCTCAACCCCAACAGATGTCCCTTATGGGCATTTCTGACCGGCCACCCCCATCAACAACAAACACCCACCTACACCATCAGCCCCATATAGCGCCCCCACCAAGAGCTCTCGCTCCCCTAAACCCCCAGAAAAGAAATATTTCATAGCATGACCACAATGATTTAGAAAAGAAACTGACAATTTTGGTACACAAAAAACCGCGATGGGAAGAACGAATAAAATCATGAGGAAGTGGAACGAAAGAATCATTGAAAAATGACCCCAGACATCATAGCAGACACTGAAATCAAAACTCACTGAGACAATAACAGACAACAGTACTCTTCACACCAGGATATCAGAATCCTGAGGCGAAAGATAGAGGATAGAGGGGAGAGGGTTGCACTGCTCACTAAAACACCGATGGGATTTGAGGAAAGGAAGGCATGGAACGATGATTTGGAGAAAAGAGACTACATTTATGATACAATGTCAGACGGAGAACATAAATAGTCATTGGATTTATGTATAACCCACCAAGAAACTGCAGGAGGTCAAGAGAGGATAGAAAAAAAACAAAGGGTGAGGTGGACACCTGGCAGAGGTGGCAAGAAGAGCTCATCGAGCAGAGAAAGTTATGGTAAGGGCGATTTCAACCCCAGGGAGATCGACTGGGAAAACCCGGGCCACATGGGGGGTCCCAAAAAAAGGAGAGCCAAAATGAGGATGTGTACTGAAAAACCCAAAGCATCAAAATGTAGGGAAAAAACCAGAGGAGAGGGGAGGATGGCCAGAAGACTGGACTTGTGTTCACCCTGAGCAGTTCAGCATTGAGGACATCTTACGAGAGGCCCCTTTGGGCTAGCGATACGTGGGTTTGAGTTTTTTTTATTAGTCGAGTTACAATGGAGAAGGTAACAGGAATGAAGGGGAAGGCCAAATATAAAAGGGGGACTACAAGGTATGAGAAACTTTCCCGCAGGAGTTCGGGGACAGGAAAATGGTAGGAAAAACAGTAAAAAGAGATGATGGAATATGTGGCAACAAAGTGCAAGGAGGGAGAGGAAAATTTTGTTCCCAAAGGGAAAAAGAAATAATAGGAAGGGGCCCAAAAAGAGTCCTTGGGTTTTCCGAGGTGTGGGGGGCAAAAATAAGTGCAACGAGAATGGAAAAAGGAAGGAGGCATAGGCCCGGAAAAAAAAAGGAGATTAGTAGAAGAGCAGAAAAAAGATGCACAGATAAGGAGGGAGGCCGCGACGTATGAAAACGACATAGCTCGAAAGTCAAAACTGACCCGAAACTGTGTATGCCCCAAATTTGGAGGAATCAACAGTCAAGGGCAGGTGAAAGGCTGAGGAAGAAAGGGGGGAATCACAAAAAAAACGACAAAAGGTATGGGGAGTCAACACGAGATTTAAGGAAGTATTTACAGTAGGAAGGAAGGACCTTTTGGGGGGGGAGACCAGTGGGGACACCGCAAGGAAATAACCAACAAGGTTGGAGAATCATACAGATGAGGAGGAGGTGAAGAAACTGCTAAGGGACATCGTACCCCAAGGCAATGGGGCCGGACAAATTCCCCCGGGGGGCCTTAGGGGGGGCAGTAGTTGTGCGTGCCCTTACCCCCAATCTTCAAAAGTCCCCGGAAAATGGGCAATGCCCGGGTTGGAAGCGGCAAAAAAATTCCCATTTTTTTAAAAAAGGAACAGAAAAAGAGGCACTAAATTAGACTGTATTTGCGTGATGTTGCAAAATTATGGAGAAGATTATCAGGAGGAGAGTGGTGGAGCACCTGGAACGGAACAAGAGTACAAATGCCAACCAGCACGGATTCACGGAAGGCAAATCCTGCGTCACAAACCTTCTGGAGTTTTATGATAAAATAACAGAAGTAAGACACGAGAGAGAGGGGTGGGTTGATTGCATCTTCTTGGACTGCAAGAAGGCCTTTGACACAGTTCCTCACAAGAGATTAGTGCAGAAGCTAGAGCATCAGGTGCATATAACAGGAAGGGCACTGCAATGGATCAGAGAATACCTGACAGGGAGGCAACAACGAGTCATGGTACGTAATGATGTATCACAGTGGGCACCTGTGACGAGCGGGGTTCCACAGGGGTCGGTCCTAGGACCAGTGCTATTTTTGGTATATGTGAACGACATGACGGAAGGGTTAGACTCAGAAGTGTCCCTGTTTGCAGATGATGTGAAGTTAATGAGGAGAATTAAATCTGATGAGGACCAGGCAGGACTTCAAAGAGACCTGGACAGACTGGACACCTGGTCCAGCAAATGGCTTCTCGAATTTAATCCTGCCAAATGCAAAGTCATGAAAATAGGGGTAGGGCACAGAAGACCACAGACAGAGTATAGGCAAGGTGGCCAAAGACTGCAAACCTCACTCAAGGAGAAAGATCTTGGGGTGAGTATAACACCGAGCATGTCTCCGGAAGCACACATCAATCAGATAACTGCTGCAGCATATGGGCGCCTGGCAAACCTGAGAACAGCATTCCGATACCTTAGTAAGGAATCATTCAAGACACTGTACACCGTGTATGTCAGGCCCATACTGGAGTATGCAGCACCTGTTTGGAACCCGCACTTGATAAAGCACGTCAAGAAACTAGAGAAAGTACAAAGGTTTGCGACAAGGTTAGTTCCAGAGCTAAGGGAATGTCCTATGAAGAAAGATTAAGGGAAATCGGCCTGACGACACTGGAAGACAGGAGGGTCAGGGGAGACATGATAACGACATATAAAATACTGCGTGGAGTAGACAAGGTGGACAAAGACAGGATGTTCCAGGGAGGGGACACAGAAACAAGAGGCCACAATTGGAAGTTGAAGACACAAATGAGTCAGAGATAGTAGGAAGTATTTCTTCAGTCATAGAGTTGTAAGGCAGTGGAATAGCCTAGAAAATGACGTAGTGGAGGCAGGAACCATACACAGTTTTAAGACGAGGTTTGATAAAGTTCATGGAGCGGGGAGAGAGAGGGCTTAACTGGAGTTTACCTGGAGAGAGTTTCGGGGGTCAATGCCCCCGCGGCCCGGTCTGTGACCAGGTGACCGGTGAAGAGGCGGGGCCAGGAGCTAAGACTCGACCCCTGCAACCACAAATAGGTGAGTACAAATAGGTGAGTACACACACACACACACACACACACACACACACACACACACACACACATACACACACACACACACACACACACACACACACACACACACACACACACACACACACACACAGTAAAACATAAAGTGAGATATACTGAATATAATGATCTTAAAGTACAAAATACCACACCATAATAAATAATGAAGAAGAAAACTCGGTTCTCTTATAACAATGTTTTAAAAACGTTTAAAAGTAGACTGACGTCACGGTGAGTGGCAGGTTTGTGATTGGCATGAGATAAACAAAGGCTGGAATGGGAGGCCCCTCTGACTGACTGCCTGCACGATACAAACAACATATCAAAACTGGACTGGAACAATGTAACATTTATGTCAGTGACATATACTGAAAACTGAACAAATATCCAGCAGAGATAACTTGTCGAGTCAGTTACTGTAACATCATTTAGCGAGGTGTCTTGATGCTGCACCGCTGATCAACAACATTTAGCGAGGTGTCTTCATGCTGCACCGCTGATCAACAACATTTAGCGAGGTGTCTTGATGCTGCACAGCTGATCAACATCATTTAGCGAGGTGTCTTGATGCTGTACCGCTGATCAACATCATTTAGCGAGGTGTCTTGATGCTGCACCGCTGATCAACAACATTTAGCGAGGTGTCTTCATGCTGCACCGCTGATCAACAACATTTAGCGAGGTGTCTTGATGCTGCACTGCTGATCAACATCATTTAGCGAGGTGTCTTGATCCTGCACCGCTGATCAACATCATTTACCGAGGTGTCTTGATGCTGCACCTCTGATCAACATCATTTAGCGAGGTGTCTTGATGCTGCACCGCTGATCAACATCATTTAGCGAGGTGTCTTGATGCTGCACCGCTGATCGACATCATTTAGCGAGGTGTCTTGATGCTGCACCGCTGATCAGCATCATTTAGCGAGGTGTCTTGATGCTGCACCGCTGATCGACATCATTTAGCGAGGTGTCTTGATGCTGCACCGCTGATCAACATCATTTAGGGAGGTGTCTTGATACTGCACCGCTGATCAACATCATTTAGCGAGGTGTCTTGATGCTGCACCGCTGATCAACATCATTTAGCGAGGTGTCTTGATGCTGCACCGCTGATCAACAACATTTAGCGAGGTGTCTTGATGCTGCACAGCTGATCAACATCATTTAGCGAGGTGTCTTGATGCTGTACCGCTGATCAACATCATTTAGCGAGGTGTCTTGATGCTGCACCGCTGATCAACAACATTTAGCGAGGTGTCTTCATGCTGCACCGCTGATCAACAACATTTAGCGAGGTGTCTTGATGCTGCACAGCCGATCAACATCATTTAGCGAGGTGTCTTGATGCTGTACCGCTGATCAACATCATTTAGCGAGGTGTCTTGATGCTGCACCGCTGATCAACAACATTTAGCGAGGTGTCTTCATGCTGCACCGCTGATCAACAACATTTAGCGAGGTGTCTTGATGCTGCACTGCTGATCAACATCATTTAGCGAGGTGTCTTGATCCTGCACCGCTGATCAACATCATTTACCGAGGTGTCTTGATGCTGCACCTCTGATCAACATCATTTAGCGAGGTGTCTTGATGCTGCACCGCTGATCAACATCATTTAGCGAGGTGTCTTGATGCTGCACCGCTGATCGACATCATTTAGCGAGGTGTCTTGATGCTGCACCGCTGATCAGCATCATTTAGCGAGGTGTCTTGATGCTGCACCGCTGATCGACATCATTTAGCGAGGTGTCTTGATGCTGCACCGCTGATCAACATCATTTAGCGAGGTATCTTGATGCTGCACGCTGATCAACAACATTTAGCGAGGTGTCTTGATGCTGCACCGCTGATCGACATCATTTAGCGAGGTGTCTTGATGCTGCACCGCTGATCGACATCATTTAGCGAGGTGTCTTGATGCTGCACCGCTGATCAACATCATTTAGCGAGGTGTCTTGATGCTGCACCGCTGATCAACATCATTTAGCGAGGTGTCTTGATGCTGCACCGCTGATCAACAACATTTAGCGAGGTGTCTTGATGCTGCACCGCTGATCAACAACATTTAGCGAGGTGTCTTGATGCTGCACTGCTGATCAACATCATTTAGCGAGGAGTCTTGATCCTGCACCGCTGATCGACATCATTTAGCGAGGTGTCTTGATGCTGCACCGCTGATCAACATCATTTAGCGAGGTGTCTTGATGCTGCACCGCTGATCAACATCATTTAGCGAGGTGTCTTGATGCTGCACCGCTGATCAACATCATTTAGCGAGGTGTCTTGATGCTGCACCGCTGATCAACATCATTTAGCGAGGTGTCTTGATGCTGCACCGCTGATCAACATCATTTAGCGAGGTGTCTTGATGCTGCACCGCTGATCAACATCATTTAGCGAGGTGTCTTGATGCTGCACCGCTGATCGACATCATTTAGCGAGGTGTCTTGATGCTGCACCGCTGATCAGCATCATTTAGCGAGGTGTCTTGATGCTGCACCGCTGATCGACATCATTTAGCGAGGTGTCTTGATGCTGCACCGCTGATCAACATCATTTAGCGAGGTATCTTGATGCTGCACCGCTGATCAACAACATTTAGCGAGGTGTCTTGATGCTGCACCGCTGATCGACATCATTTAGCGAGGTGTCTTGATGCTGCACCGCTGATCGACATCATTTAGCGAGGTGTCTTGATGCTGCACCGCTGATCAACATCATTTAGCGAGGTGTCTTGATGCTGCACCGCTGATCAACATCATTTAGCGAGGTGTCTTGATGCTGCACCGCTGATCAACAACATTTAGCGAGGTGTCTTGATGCTGCACCGCTGATCAACAACATTTAGCGAGGTGTCTTGATGCTGCACTGCTGATCAACATCATTTAGCGAGGAGTCTTGATCCTGCACCGCTGATCGACATCATTTAGCGAGGTGTCTTGATGCTGCACCGCTGATCAACATCATTTAGCGAGGTGTCTTGATGCTGCCACCGCTGATCAACATCATTTAGCGAGGTGTCTTGATGCTGCACCGCTGATCAACATCATTTAGCGAGGTGTGTTGATCCTGCACTGCTGATCAACATCATTTAGCGAGGTGTCTTGATGCTGCACCGCTGATCAACATCATTTAGCGAGGTGTCTAGATCCTGCACTGCTGATCAACATCATTTAGCGAGGTGTCTTGATGCTGCACCGCTGATCAACATCATTTAGCGAGGTGTCTTGATGCTGCACCGCTGATCAACAACATTTAGCGAGGTGTCTTGATGCTGCACCGCTGATCGACATCATTTAGCGAGGTGTCTTGATGCTGCACCGCTGATCGACATCATTTAGCGAGGTGTCTTGATGCTGCACCGTTGATCAACATCATTTAGCGAGGTGTCTTGATGCTGCACCGCTGATCAACATCATTTAGCGAGGTGTCTTGATGCTGCACCGCTGATCAACAACATTTAGCGAGGTGTCTTGATGCTGCACCGCTGATCAACATCATTTAGCGAGGTGTCTTGATGCTGCACCGTTGATCAACATCATTTAGCGAGGTGTCTTGATGCTGCACCGCTGATCAACATCATTTAGCGAGGTGTCTTGATGCTGCACCGCTGATCAACATCATTTAGCGAGGTGTCTTGATGCTGCACTGCTGATCAACATCATTTAGCGAGGTGTCTTGATGCTGCACCGCTGATCAACATCATTTAGCGAGGTGTCTTGATGCTGCACCGCTGATCAACATCATTTAGCGAGGTGTCTTGATCCTGCACTGCTGATCAACATCATTTAGCGAGGTGTCTTGATGCTGCACCGCTGATCAACATCATTTAGCGAGGTGTCTTGATGCTGCACCGCTGATCAACATCATTTAGCGAGGTGTCTTGATGCTGCACCGCTGATCAACATCATTTAGCGAGGTGTCTTGATGCTGCACCGCTGATGAACATCATTTAGCGTGGGGTCTTGATGCTTCACCGCTGATCAACAACATTTAGCAATGTGTCTTGATGCTTCACCGCTGATCAACAACATTTAGCAATGTGTCTTGATGCTGCACCGCTGATCAACATCATTTAGCGAGGTGTCTTGATGCTGCACCGCTGATCAACATCATTTAGCGAGGTGTCTTGATGCTGCACCGCTGATCAACATCATTTAGCGAGGTGTCTTGATGCTGCACCGCTGATCAACATCATTTAGCGAGGTGTCTTGATGCTGCACCGCTGATCAACACATTTAGCGTGGGGTCTTGATGCTTCACCGCTGATCAACAACATTTAGCAATGTGTCTTGATGCTTCACCGCTGATCAACAACATTTAGCAATGTGTCTTGATGCTGCACCGCTGATCAACATCATTTAGCGAGGTGTCTTGATGCTGCACCGCTGATCAACATCATTTAGCGAGGTGTCTTGATGCTGCACCGCTGATCAACATCATTTAGCGAGGTGTCTTGATGCTGCACCGCTGATCAACATCATTTAGCGAGGTGTCTTGATGCTGCACCGCTGATCAACATCATTTAGCGAGGTGTCTTGATGCTGCACCGCTGATCAACATCATTTAGCGAGGTGTCTTGATGCTGCACCGCTGATGAACATCATTTAGCGTGGGGTCTTGATGCTTCACCGCTGATCAACAACATTTAGCAATGTGTCTTGATGCTTCACCGCTGATCAACAACATTTAGCAATGTGTCTTGATGCTGCACCGCTGATCAACATCATTTAGCGAGGTGTCTTGATGCTGCACCGCTGATCAACATCATTTAGCGAGGTGTCTTGATGCTGCACCGCTGATCAACATCATTTAGCGAGGTGTCTTGATGCTGCACCGCTGATCAACAACATTTAGCGAGGGGTCTTGATGCTGCACCGCTGATCAACAACATTTAGGAGGGGTCTTGATGCTGCACCGCTGATCAACAACATTTAGCGAGGTGTCTTGATGCTGCACCGCTGATCAACATCATTTAGCAAGGTGTCTTGATGCTGCACCGCTGATCAACATCATTTAGCAAGGTGTCTTGATGCTGCACCGCTGATCAACAACATTTTGCGAGGGGTCTTGATGCTGCACCGCTGATCAACAACATTTAGCAATGTGTCTTGATGCTGCACCGCTGATCAACATTTAAGTACCATCTTTGGATCAAACTCAATAATAAATGGTCAGCATTTTTGAGATCGTCTTTATCAATTTCAGGAGAATATTTCCGCAGATTCAAAAATTTTCTTCAATTTATTAGTTTTCTCTTTTTCGGGGGGGGGGAGGGGGGAATTATGGCCTTTCTAGTCATTTTAAAGTCATTAGCACATAGCATACTCTCGTATATATATATATATATATATATATATATATATATATATATATATATATATATATATATATATATATATATATATATATATATATATATATATATCCGGGATTACCAAAACTGTTGTCCAGAGGGCTGAGGAAGGGTTGTTGAAGTGGTTCGGACATGTAGAGAGAATGGAGCGAAACAGATTGACTTCAAGAGTGTATCAGTCTGTAGTGGAAGGAAGGCGTGGTAGGGGTCGGCCTAGGAAAAGTTGGAGGGAGGGGGTAAAGGAGGTTTTGTGTGCGAGGGGCTTGGACTTCCAGCAGGCATGTGTGAGCGTGTTTGATAGGAGTGATTGGAGACAAATGGTTTTTAATACTTGACGTGCTGTTGGAGTGTGAGCAAAGTAACATTTATAAAGGGGTTCAGGGAAACCGGCAGGCCGGACTTGAGTCCTGGAGATGGGAAGTACAGTGACTGCACTCTGAAGGAGGGGTGTTAATGTTGCAGTTTAAAAACTGTAGTGTAAAGCACCCTTCTGGCAAGACAGTGATGGAGTGAATGATGGTGAATTTTTTTCTTTTTCGGGTCATATATATATATATATAATATATATATATATATATATATATATATATATATATATATATATATATATATATATATATATATATATATATATGGCTCCCTTGGATAAACGTGTAGCGCAAGTTGCACGCAAGGGTATTGTCCATGTGTGTAGATTGGTATAGCACTGCGTACCTTGTGCCAAGGTTCGTAGGTTCGAGTCTCCTCAGCCAGAGATCAGTGTTTGTATATATATATATATATATATATATATATATATATATATATATATATATATATATATATATATATATATATATATATATATATATATGTCATGCCGAATAGGCAGAATTTGCGATCTTGGCTTAAATAGCAACGCTCATCTTGCCATATAGAACAAGTGAAATTTGTGTATGCAATTATTTCGCCAAAATCATTCTGATCCAAACGAAAAAAAAATATTTCACTCTGTTTGTTTAGTATTAAATTATTGTAAACAATCTAAATATATTTGTTGAGTTAGGCTAAAATAAATTGTTCTTGTTATAATAAGGTTGGGGTAATTTTTTCTAAGTTCCTTTTTGGTGCAAAATTATAAATTTTTACATAAAACATTAATGAAAAAGATATATCTTTAAACGTATAAGGAAAATTTAGAAAGGACTTAATTTTAAATGAGTTCTTGCTAATTGCCCAGTTTTACATATTCGGCACGACATATTATATTATATATATATATATATATAATATATATATATTTTTATATATATATATATATATATATATTTTATATATTTATATATATATATATGTATATATATATATATATATTATATATATATATATATATATATATATATGTATATATATTATATATATATATATATATTTTATATATAATATATATATATAATATATATATATATATATATTATATTATATAATATATTTATATATATATTTTATTATTATTATATATAAAGAGGAAAATGGCAACAACAAGTAAGAGGGAGGTGAACGTGTATAAACTAAGGGAGGAGGAAGTTTCGGGTGAGATATAAGCAAACTATTGGCAGAAAGGTGGGCTAGTGCAAGTGCGAGTAGTGGGGGGGAAGGTTGAAGAGGGTTGAATAGTTTTAAAAATGCAGTTTTAGAATGTGGGGCACAAGTTTGTGGTTATAGGGGGTGGGTGCAGGAGGAAAGAGAAGTGATTGGTGGAATGATGAAGTAAAGTGTGTGATAAAAGAGAAGTTAGCTTATTACAGGTTTTTACAAAGCAGAAGTGTTATAAGAAGAGTAGAGTATATGGAGAGTAAAAGAAAGGTGAAGAGAGTGGTGAGAGAGTGCAAAAGGAGAGCAGATAATAGAGCGGGAGAGGCACTGTCAAGAAATTTTGAGTGAGTTAAACAATTTAAGAAAGCCTAGGGAACGTATGGATTTGTCAGTTAGAAACAGGGTAGGGGAGTTAGAAGATGGGGAGATGGAGGTTTTGGGTAGATGGCGAGAATATTTTGAGGAACTTTTAAATGTCGACGAAGAAAGGGAAGCGGTAATTTCATGCACTGGCCAGGGAGGTATACCATCTTTTAGGAGTGAAGAAGAGCGGAATGTGAGTGTGGGGGAGGTACGTGAGGCATTACGTAGAATGAAAGGGGGTAAAGCAGCTGGAACTGATGGGGTCATGACAGAAATGTTAAAAGCGGGGGGGGATATAGTGTTGGAGTGGTTGGTATTTTTTGTTTATAAATGTATGAAAGAGGGAAGGTACCTAGGGATTGGCAGAGAGCATGTATAGTCCCTTTAATAAAGGTAAGGGGGACAAAAGAGATTGTAAATTTATAGAGGAATAAGTTTACTGATATACCAGGAAAAGTGTACAGTAGGGTTATTATTGAAAGAATTAGAGGCAAGACAGAATGTAGGATTGCGGATGAGCAAGGAGGCTTCAGAGTGGGTAGGGGATGTGTAGATCAAGTGTTTCATTGAAGTATATTTTGTGAACAGTATTTTGATAAGGTAGGGAAAATTTTTTTTTGCATTTATGGATTTAGAAAAGGCATATGATAGAGTGGATAGGGAAGCAATGTATCAGATGTTGCAAGTGTTTATGGAATAGGTAGTAAGTTACTAAATGCTGTAAAGAGTTTTTATGAGGATAGTGAGGCTCAGGTTAGGGTGTGTAGAAGAGAGGGAGATACTTCCCCGTAAAAGTAGGTCTTAGCAGGGATGTGTACTATCCCCCATGGTTGTTTAATATGTTTTTGGATGGGGGTTTTAAAAGAGGTAAATGCTAGGGTGTTCGGGAGAGGGGTGGGATTAAATTATGGGAATTAAATGCAAAAAGGGAAGTGACACAGTTACTTTTTTCTGATGATACTGTGCTTATGGGAGATTCTAAGAAAAATTGCAAAGGTTAGTGGACGAATTTGGGAGTGTGTGTAAAGGTAGAAAGTTGAAAGTGAACATAGAAAAGAGTAAGGTGATTTAGAGTATCAAATGATTTAGATAAAGAAAAATTGGACATCAAATTGGGGAGGAGGGAGTATGGAAGAAGTGAACGTTTCAGATATTTGGGAGTTGACCTTTCAGCGGATGGATTTTATGAAGGATGAGGTTAATATAGAATTGATGAAGGAAAAAAGGTGAGTGGTGCATTGAGGTATATGTGGAGGCAAAAAATGTTATCTATGGAGGCAAAGAAGGGAATGTATGAAAGTATAGTAGTACCAACACTCTATATGGGGGTGAAGCTTGGGGTTGTAAATGCAGCAGCGAGGAGACGGTTGGAGGCAGTGGAGATGTCCTTGTCTAAGGGCAATGTGTGGTGTAAAATATTATGCAGAAAATTCGGAGTGTGGAAATTAGGAGAAGGGGTTGAGTTAATAAAAGTATTTTGTCAGAGGGCTGAAGAGGATTTGTTGAGGTGGTTTGGTCATTTAGAGAGAATGGATCAAGTAGAAAATGACATGGAGAGCGTATAAATCTGTAGGGAAGGAAGGCGGGGTAGGGTCGTCCTCGAAAAGGGTTTAAGGGAGGGGGTAAAGGATGTGCTGTGGGCGAGGGGTTTGGACTTCCAGCAAGCGTGCGTGAGCGTGTTAGATAGGATTGAATGGAGACAAATGGTATTTGGGACCTTCGGGGCTGTTGGAGTGTGAGCAGGGTAATATTTAGTGAAGGGATTCAGGGAAAAACCCGGGTTTTTTTATATAAAAAGGACTTGAGTCCTGGAAATGGGAAAGTAAATGCCTGCACTCTAAAGAAGGGGTTTGGGATATTGGCAGTTTGGAGGGATATATTGTGTATTTTTATACGTATTCACTTCTAAACTGTTGTATTCTGGGCACCTCTACAAAAACAGTGATTACATGTGAGTGAGGTGAAAGCGTTGAATGATGATGAAAGTATTTTCTTTTTGTGGATTTTCTTTCTTTTTTTTGGGTCCCCCTGCCTCGGTGGGAGACGGCCGACTTGTTAAATATATATATATATATATATATATATATATATATATATAATATCTATTATATATATATTTTATATATATATATATATATATTATAAAATATATTTAATATATATATATATATTATATATTATTTTATATATAATATATTATATATATATAAACAGCTATTGGAGGTAGATGGGCTAATGAGAGCATAGGCAAGGGGGTCGAAGGGGTTTATGGGGTAGGTTTAAAATGTAGTGTTAGAGTGTTCAGCAGAAGTTTGTGGTTACAGGAAAGTGGGTGCGGGAGGGAAAAGAGGAGCGATTGGTGGAATGATGATGAAAAGAGAGTAGTAAGGGAGAAAAAGTTAGCATATGAGAAGTTTTTACAAAGAGAAGTGATGCAAGGAGGGAAGAGTATTATGGAGAAAAAGAAGAGGTTAAGAGAGTGGTGAAGCAATGTAAAAAGAGAGCAAATGAGAGAGTGGGTGAGATGTTATCAACAAATTTTGTTGAAAATAAGAAAAAGTTTTGGAGTGAGATTAACAAGTTAAGAAAGCCTAGAGAACAAATGGATTTGTCAGTTAAAAATAGGAGAGGAGAGTTATTAAATGGAGAGTTAAGGTATTGGGAAGATGGAGGGAATATTTTGAGGAATTGTTAAATGTTGATGAAGATAGGGAAGCTGTGATTTCGTGTATAGGGCAAGGAAGAAACATCTTGTAGGAGTGAGGAAAAAGCCCGTTGTGAGTGTGGGGGAAGTTCGGAGGCAGTAGGTAAAATGAAAGGGAGTAAGGCAGCTGGGTTTTATGGGATAAAGATAGAAATGTTAAAAGCAGGTGGGGATATTTGTTTTGGAGTGGTTGGTGCAATTATTTAATAAATGTATGGAAGAGGGTAAGGTACCTAGGGATTGGCAGAGAGCATGCATAGTTCCTTTGTATAAAGGCAAGGGGATAAAAGAGGTGCAAAATTATAGGGGGATAAGTCTGCTGGTTAGGGAAAAAAGTATGGTAGAGTTATTATTGAAAGAATTAAGAGTAAGAGGGAAAGGATGCAGTGAACAAGGGGGTTTAGGAAAGGTAGGGGGTGTGTGGGGACCGGTGTTTACAGTGAAAATATAAGTGAACAGTATTTAGATAAAGGGTAAAAAGGGGCTTTGTGGGATTTAGGATTTGGAAAAGGCATATGACGGGGTGGATGGGGGGGGCAATGTGGCGGGATGTTCAAGTGAAGGGGTGTAGGAGGTGGGTTTTACTAAAAAGCAGTGAAGAGTTTTTACAGGATAGTAAACCAAGTTGGAATTTTAGGAATGGGGGGGAAATTATTTTCCCAGTAAAAAAACCCTTTAGAAAAGGCGGTGTGATTTTCACCGTGGTTGTTTAATATATTTATAGATGGGGTTGAAAGGGAAAAGAAAATGCGGGGGTTTTTAAACAAGAGGCGGGGATTAAAAGATAAAAAATCCCACACAAAGTGGGGGTTGTCACAGCTGCCTTTGCTGATGACACTGGGGCTTTTGGGGAGATCGGAAGAATTTCAAGTTTGGTGGATAAATTTTTGGTTGGGTGTGAAAAGAAAAAAATTAAAGGTAAATACAGGAAAGAGAAAGGTTTTGGGATAACAAAAAGTTGGGTGATAAAAAGATTGAATACCCTTTGGGGGGAGAGATATAGGAGGTGAATTATTCAATATTTGGAGGGGATGTCAGGGGATGGGCCCTATGAAAGATGAGGTAAAACATAAAAATTGATGGGGAAAAAAAAGGTGAGGGGGTGCATTAGGAGTCTGGGAGACAAAAATTTTTCCCTTGGAGGAAAGGGGGGAATGTATGGAGTATATTTTTCCCAAACCCGTTTTAAAAAGGGGTGTAAAAGCTTGGGGGTTTTGATGAATGTTGAAAGGCAGTAGAAGGTGGAGGCAGTGGAGATGTAATGTCGAGGAAATTGGGGTTGTGTGAATAAATGCAGGGGGAATTCGGGGTTTGGAATTAGGAGGAGGTGGGGGATTACCAAAACTTTAAACCAGGGGGCGGAGGAAGGTTTTTTGGGGTGGTTGGGACATGTAGAGAGAAGGGGGCGAAACAGAATGATTTCCAAATTGTATCAGTTTTGTAGGGGAAGGGAAGGGGGGGTGGGGGTCGGCCTGGGAAAAGGTTGGAGGGGGGGGAAAGGGAGGTTTTTGTGTCGGGGGGCTTGGACTCCCGCAGGTATGATGAGCGTTTTTGATAGGAGTGATGGGACAAAAGGGTTTTTTTAATACTTGACTTTGCTGTTGGAGTGTGAGAAAAAGTAACATTTAGGGAAGGGGTTCGGGGAAAAACCGGGCGGGCCCGGCTTAAATCCGGAGAGGGGAAAGGGACAGGCCCCCACTTAAGGGGGGTTTTAATGTTCCCAGTTTAAAAACTGTAGTGTAAAGCCCCCTTTGGCAAGAAAAGTGGGGAGGAATGATGGGAAAGTTTTTTTTTTTTCGGGAAAACCCTCCCCTTGGGGGAATGGGCCAGTGTGATAAAAAAAAAAAAAAAATATATATATATATTATATATAAAATTAAATATATAAAATATATATATAAATATATAAATATTTATATATATTATATATATACAAATATATAATATATAAAATTTTTTATATATAATATATTATAATATATATAAAATATATAATAAAATGTCGTCCCAAAAAATGAAAAACCCTGGGTAAAATTAGCAAAAAACCCCTTTTAAAATTTAAGTCCATCTAAAAATTTCTCTTAAAACTTTTTAAAAAAATATATTTTTTTTCTTTAATTTTTTATTTTTTTAAAAATTTAAAATTTTTTGCATAAAAAGGGGGAATTTTGGGAAAACTTCCAAACCCTTTATTTAAAACAAGATAAATTATTTTAGCCTACCCAACAAAATATATTTTTGATTTGTTTACAGAAATTTTAATACTAAACCAAACACAGTAAAAATATTTTTTTTCGTTGGGTTTTCAGAATAAATTTGGGGCAAAATTATTGAAATACAAAAATTTTTTAAATTGTCCTATATACAAGACGGCGTTGCGTTTAAGCCAAGATCGAAAATTTTCTGCCTTTTTGGGCCCCGGGACAAATATATTTATATAAAATATATATATTATATATAAAATAAAATATATATATAAAATTATATATATATATATATAAAATATTAAAAAATTTTAATTTTATATATATATTTTATGTATGTATTATCGTGCCGAATATGAAAAACCTTTTTAAAATTAGCAAAAACTCTTTTTTAAAATTTAAAAGTCCTTTCTAAAATTTTTTCTTATCTTTAAAAAGTTTTATTTTTTCTTTAAATTTGTTAATGTAAAAAATTTTAATTTTGCCCCAAAAAGGAAGCTTAGAAAAAACTTCCCTAACCTTTTTATAACAAAGAAATTTTATCTTGCAAAAACCCAAAACTAAAAAATATTTCAAATACTTTACAATAATTTAGTACTAAACAATCACAATCAAATATATTTTTTTCGTTAGGTTCAGAATGATTTTTGGGAAATTATTGCATACACAAATTTTCACTTTTCCTATATGGCAAGATGAGCGTTGCTATTTAAGCCAAGATCGCAAGTTCTGCCTATTCGGCACGACACATTTATATATATATATATATATATAATATATATATATATATATATATATATATATATATATATATTCTATATATATATATATATATATATATATATATATATATATATATATATATATATATATACATAAGATTTATATTATATCTATCCCAGTATTCCTGATTCCAATACCATTTGCAATGACAGATACTTGTACCTACAGACGTCCAAGTACTAATGAATGTTTCAGTAATTACTTATATATATCTCCCACTGTTCTGTTACACTAACATATCTCCCAATATTCCAGAATACTTTCATACTTCTAATAATTCATTAAATATATTCACTAGCGGAAGACAATTTGGTATATGCATTTTTTTTCATAATTTCTCTTTACCATAGTTGCTTCATCAATCAATATATTGTCTTAGCTTTTACAGTTTAAGTGAGCAGTTTGACCAATTTGTCTATACTTCTATAAATGCAAAATAAAATAACATGTTTGTGCCACAAGAGAGAGAGAGAGAGTTGGAGAGAGAGACAGAGAGAGAGACAGAGGTGTTAGTGTGACTTTCGTTGCCGGGTGGCCGCTACTGCTAAGCACAAGACTTAGTTAAGGAGCATGAAGTATCCCACTACCTATGACAAGAACCTCCAGGGTAATCCTGTCGGCAGATGGAGGAAGACCGGAAGTGGGCCATTTTTAGATAGGAGGCTGATACAAAAAGTAAACTGGGAAACGAAAGAGTGGGCTCCAAAATTTGGAGGTCCTTGGTCAAGAACCGTGGCTATTCACTCGAAAGAACTTTTCCATTCTCAAATGAACGGGATAGGACTGTCTGTACCAGTAATCAAGAAAGAGGTGACCTTGATTCATTAAGGGAACCATCTTTTCTAGTAGCGAGAACTGAGTCAAACTTGCCAGAGGTGAAAATAACGCTCCATGAAGTTGATCTCTATAAATCCCTGGATCAAGAAAAGGCTGTGGACTCGGGTTATGACCCCAATGTTGATGAGACGTGCAGATCATTACCTCAAACTCGTATTTATCAGCACTGCCTAATACAGGGTAATGACGTTTACTGGGGAAGGGGTAAATCCCGGCCGGGGGTATGGTTTATTTGCAATCGTGTCATTACGATTTCTTAAGTCATGTTGACGGCAGTGAAGGGACTTGAGCTAGAGTTCGTCACGGCCACGCTAGCTGGAGATTCGTCTGTAAAAACTTGCATTTGTGGTCACAGAGGTGCCTGTGCTAACTTTCCTATGGTGTAGAAATATACCTAGTTGGATGAATCTTATTGTGGCTAGCTGGTCTAGTGGCTAACGCGACAGGCTGGAGTTTTGAGACTCTATGACCGCGGGTTCAATCCCGGCCGGGGGTATGGTTTATTTGCAATCGTGTCATTACGATTTCTTAAGTCAAGTAATGTAGTACCTGTTCCCAAAAAGAAGAGCAGTGCAAAAATTATTAACTACAAACATGTGTGAATCTTGTCAGTCACCAGTAAAATTTTTGAGACGATCATCTAACGGCAAATGACAGTCTCATTTACCACTCGCTTCTTTGTGACGGTCACTGTAGCTTCCGACAAAGGTTTCTCTGCACCTGTTCTCCTATCAAACCTCTCCACTATGTCTCGCCCCTCATCTGATGAATCGATGGTCAGCTTTGTAGTAGCAATGGACAGTGCAGGTGTTATCGATAGAGTATGGCACCAGGGACTCTTGGCAAAACTGCAAACATTAGGAGTCTCTGGCTCTGCACAACACCTTAATAGTTATCCTCAAGGTAGATTTCTAAGACTAGTTTTCTTTGCGACATAGTAAGAAAGACACTCAATCGGGGGCATTGTTCCACAGGGAAATGTGCTTGGTCCATAGTTATGGAATGTTTACTTCAGTTAACTTTTTCTCCTCATCCCAGAGACCCATCCATATGCAGACTGAACTCTGATATTTAATTATGCAAGAGACAAAATGCCAGCTGCTCTCAGGTACATCAATCACCGGCTTACATATACATCAATCTGAGCAGAATGATGGCAGGTTACATATGATTCCGAGAAGACTCAAATGAGGATGGAGTCTATGCAGCTTGATGTTAATACTGGACCACAGGCTAAAATAAATGAAAGAGGATTAGAACCCGACGATAAGGATACACGAGGAGAAAAAATTGAATTAAAATTTCATTGAAGAATAATGAGAAAAATTTTGCAAACAAGGTTACACAGAAGATAACAGCACTATGGAGTATCTCGTACCAACTCAACAATATAGACTGTGACACTCCGGAAGAAGCACAAGTACCTCATACCTTGAGTATGTGCAACTTTCTGGGATTGCCTGTCCCCTCGACTCATCTACAACTAGACAGAATAAAAAACAGCGATAGGTGACTTGTCCATCGTTTAAACCCTGCCTGGTTTAATTTGTCATCTCAGTGGAGTCTTAAAAACCGAAGATGTTATAAACAAGACCAATATTATCTGGCTCCACCTCGTGGAAAGCGAAAAAGTAATTTCTTTACTGTAGGACGGACAGCAACAGTACTCTCGGTATGCTGTACTATGCTCAAGAACTTCACATCCACTGAGATCATTCATTCCTAGAATGACTCGAGTCTCAAACATGTGCTCACACCATAACATTTCCGATAAAATAATTCAATTGATCAAATGAAATCCCCGGCTCACAGCTGACTCCAACTACTGCCAAATAGTATCTTTCATAACAATAAAATTTAGCAATAATATTTTTAAAGTAATGCTTGGTAAATAATAGAGAGAGAGAGAGAGAGAGAGAGAGAGAGAGAGAGAGAGAGAGAGAGAGACAGACAGACATAGAGACGGAGAGTAATGTTCAAGGACAGACAAGGTTATCGGCCTGATGAACTCATTCCACCTCTAAATCGACAGGATGGGACCACCTCTACTAGTAGTCAAGAGAAGGCGGACTTCTTTGCTGAACACTTTGCTACCAAAATGCAAGTTCCTGATCCAGCATGGGACCCTCCTTGGCTAGCTGCAAGAACTGTGTCAAAACTGTCAGTGGTGACAATAAGGCAGAAGGAGGTGCATTTCCTTCTTAAAACGCTTGACCAAGAAAAGGCTGTGGGCCCAGACAAGTTGAGCCCAAGATCGCTGAGAAGATGTGCAGACCAGCTAGCAGCACCTCTAACTCGCATCTTTCAGCACTGCCTAGTACAGTGTAAATGGCCCTCTCTATGGAAAGAGGCAAATGTAGTCCCTGTTCACAAAAAGAAGAGTAGTGCAGAAATCAGCAACTACAGACCAGTGTCACTTCTGTCAATCACTGGTAAGACCCTTGAGACAATAATCTCAAGACAAATGACAGAGTTTTTTGACTACCACTCACTACTTTGTGATCGTCAATATGACTTCAGGAAAGGTTACTCTGCTGCTGATATGTTGTTAAACCTCTCTACTAAGTGGCACCAGTCACTGGATGAATCCAAAGTCAGCTGTGTGGTAGCACTGGACATTGCTGGCGCTTTCGACCGGGTGTGGCACCATGGCCTCTTAGCAAAACTTCAAGCACTGGGAATTGCAGGTTCTACGCTATGTCTTCTCAGTGATTACCTACATGGTAGATCTCTAAGTGTAGTTCTCAGTGGAACGGAATCAGCAAGACATCCTATTGGGGCAAGTGTTCCACAAGGAAGCGTGCTGGGTCCACTGTTATGGAATGTCTACTTCAACGACCTTCTTCATCTCATCCCAGAATCACATGCATATGCAGACGACTGCACACTGACATTCACTTATCCAAGAGAAGAAATGCCAATCACAAGCTGAGAGCTATATCAGCTTGGGGAAATAGATGGCAAGTAACATTTGCACCTGAGAAAACGCAAATGATGATCGTCTCTAGGCACCATGATGGTAATGCTGGTGCAGTAGTAAGGATGAATGGGAGGGTGTTGGCATCTGGAGAAGAAGTTGATATTCTTGGGGTGAAATTTGACTCCAAACTAACCATGAAGAACCATGTTGTAAATCTTGCAAACAAGACAGCCAGGAAGCTTACAGCACTTCGCCGTATCTCGCATCTACTTGACAGTAGGGGTTGCAAGATTCTGTACGAGGCACAAGTACGCTCGCACCTTGAGCATGCTCCACTTTCTTGGTTTGCCTGCCCCCCCCCTCTCATCTGCGAATGTTTGAAAGAGTAGGGAACAGGCAAGACGTCTATCTCTCGCCTGGACCATCTGGATGATCTGTCATTTCAGCAGAGCTTCATCCATAGGAGGGATTGTGGGTGGCCTTCCTTATGTTATGTACAGGCCAATATTGTCAAGTACCACACTTGGATCCACTTCGTGGACAGCGTGTGAAACAAGCTTTTATGCCACCAAGGACGGGAAAGATTGCAGCAACTTTCACTCTTGCTGTACCCTTCTCCAGAACTTTCACTCATCTGAGATCCTATATACCCACGATGACTCGACTATGGAAAACACATTCGTACAGCATAATGATGTCAAGGAGTAAAGTCATTGATCAAATGAAAATGCTGGCCCACACATGGCATCCAAACTTTCATCCTGTTCTATTTGTATGTCTCATAACAATAAAATGCTTTCAAATGAGCTGATGTAGGTAAAAAGACTCTTAGCTTGCCAATAAAGATAGGAAATCCTTAACCTGTAAATAGCTCTGTCAATAAGCTAGGGGTCCTAACCTTGTCAAAACCCTGGAGAGAGAGAGAGTGGAGAGAGGAGGGATGAGAGAGAGAGTGATGAGAAGAGAGAAGTGAGAAGAGAGGAGAGAGAGAGAGAGAGGGAGAGGAAAAGAGAGAGTGAGAGAGAGAGAGAGAGAGAGGGAGGGAGGGGAGGAGGAGCGAGGCAGAGAGACGGAGGGGGAGGATGGATGTAAAACCAATTAATCAAAATTGTCATTATTTCAAGAGAATATCACCCTGAAATATCATTAATGATTGACTGTTGTAATAATTAAAGTTGTTAACGAGGTGGAAAGGAAATAAGAGTTGCAGCCAGTCCATTAAGACTCTTGAAACTCTGCAAATATTAAAAGTGTATTAGTCAAGCCACCGAGACTTGAACTTGCACCAGACCTCCACACTCTCACTACTGGAGGTGACGACCTCCACACTCTCACTACTGGAGGTGACGACCTCCACACTCTCACTACTGGAGGTGACGACCTCCACACTCTCACTACTGGAGGTGACGACTACAACACTCTCACTAATGGAGGTAACGACATCCTCACTTCAATATGGAGGTGACGACTCCACACTTCCACTACTGGAGGTGACGACCATCCACACTCTCACCACTGGAGGTGACGACCTATAACACTCCATACAGGAGTGACGACCTCCACACTCCCACTACTGGAGGTGAAGACTCACTCTCCCAATATGGAGGTGACGACCTCCATACTTCCCATACTGGGGTGACGACCTCACACGCCATACTGGAGGTGACGACCTCCACACTCCCACTACTGGAGGTGACGACCTCCACACTCCCACTACTGGAGGTGACGACCTCCACACTCCCACTACTGGAGGTGACGACCTCCACACTCCACTACTGGAGGTTGACGACATACTCACTCCAATACTGGATGGTGACGACCTCCACACTCCCACTACTGGAGGTGACGACCTCCACACTCACTACTGGAGGGGGAAAGATGACGACCTCCACACTCCCACTACTGGAGGTGACGACCTCCCACACTCCCACTATGGAGATGAGACCTCCACACTCCCACTATGAGGTGGACGACCTCCACAACTCCCACTACTGGAGGTGACGACCTCTACACTCTCACTACTGTAGGTGACGATCTCCACGCTCTCACTACTGGAGATGACTACCTCCACGCTCTCACTATTGGAGGTGACGACCTCCACACTCTCACTACTGTAGGTGACGACCTCCACACTCTCACTACTGGAGGTGACGACCTCCACACTGACTACTGTAGGTGACGACCTCCACACTCCCACTACTTGAGGTGACGACCTCTACACTCTCACTACTGGAGGTGACGACCTCCACACTCCCACTACTGGAGGTGACGAACCTCCCAACAATCCCAAATACAGGAGGTGATGAACTCCACACTCCACTACCGGAGGTGACGACCTCTACACTCCCACCTACTGCGAGGTTGAGACCTTCACACTCTCACATACTGGAGGTGACGGACCTGCCCTCAACTTCCCACTTTACTGGTGGTGACGACCTCTACACTCCCACTACTGGAGGTGACGACCTCCACACTCCCACTACTGGAGGTGACGACCTCCACACTCTCACTACTGGAGGTGACGACCTCCACACTCCCACTACTGGAGGTGACGACCTCCACACTCCCACTACTGGAGGTGACGACCTCCACACTCCCACAACTGGAGGTGACGACCTCCACACTCCCACTACTGGAAGTGACGACCTCCACACACTCACTACTGGAGGTGACGACCTACACACTCCCACTACTGGAGGTGACGACCTCCACACACACTCTACTGGAGGTGACGACCTCCACACTCCCACTACTGGAGGTGACGACCTCCACACACTCACTACTGGAGGTGACGACCTCCACACTTCCATACTGGAGTGGTGACGACCTCCACACACTCACTACTGGAGGTGACGACCCTCCACACTCCCACTACTGGAGGTGTCGACTCCACACACCCACACTGGAGGTGACGGACCTCACACTCCCACTACTGGAGGTGATGACATCACACTCCCACAACTGGAGGTGACGACCTCCCACTCCACTACTGGAGGTGGACGACCTCTACACTCTCACTTAACTGTAGGTGCGACGATCTACCACGCTATCACTATGGGAGATGACGGAACTCCACGCTCTCACTATGGAGGTACGACCACCACACTCTCACTACTGTAGGGTGACGACCTCCACACTCTCACTCTGGTAGGGACGACCTCCACACTTGACTCTGTGGGTGAACGACCTCACACTCCACTAGATTCAAGTGACGAACTCTACACTCTCATACTGGAGGTGACGACTCCACACTCCCACTGCTGGAGTGACGACCTCCACATCCCAACTACTGGAGGTGCGATTGACCTCCACACCTCTTCACTTACCGGCAGGTGGAGGACGACCTCCACTCCCACTACTGGATCTTGTGACGACCTCCACACTCCCATACTGGGAGGTGACGAGTTCCACACACTCACTACTGGATGGTGACGACCTCCACTCTCCCACTACTGGAGGTGACGACTACACACTCCACTAC
The DNA here is from genome assembly GCF_026875155.1 of Cherax quadricarinatus. Taxonomy (NCBI): domain Eukaryota; kingdom Metazoa; phylum Arthropoda; class Malacostraca; order Decapoda; family Parastacidae; genus Cherax; species Cherax quadricarinatus. Next base: position 46,574,503 of record NC_069423.1, on the reverse strand, counting down.
GGGAGGTGACGACCTCCACACACCCACTACTGGAGTGACGACCTCCACACTTCACTACTGGAGGTGACGACCTCCACATCCCACTACTGAGTGACGTCCTCCACACTCCCAATATTGGAGGTGAACGACCTCCACACTCACACTTACTGGAGGGTGACGACCTCCACATCCCACTACTGGAGGTGGCGACCTCCAACTCCCACTACTGGAGTGACGACCTCCACACACTCACTCTGGAGGTGACGACTCCCACTCGCACTACTGGAGGTGACGACCTCCACACACTCACTACTGGAGTTGACGACCTCCACACTACCTTACTGGAGTGACGACCTCTCACTCCCACTACTGGAGTCACGACCTCCAACACACCCACTACTGGAGGTGACGACCTCCACACTCCCACTACTGGAGGTGACGACCTCCACACTCCCACTACTGGAGGTGACGACCTCCACACTCCCACTACTGGAGGTGACGACCTCCACACTCTCACTACTGGAGGTGACGACCTCCCACAATCCCATATGGAGGTGACGCTCCACACACTCACTACTGGAGGTGACGACCTCCACACTCCCACTACTGGAGGTGACGGCCTCCACACACTCACTACTGGAGGTGACGACCTCCACACTCTGACTACTGTAGGTGACGACCTCCACACTCCCACTACTTGAGGTGACGACCTCTACACTCTCACTACTGGAGGTGACGACCTCCACACTCCCACTACTGGAGTTGACGACCTCCACACTCCCACTACTGGAGGTGATGACCTCCACACTCTCACTACCGGAGGTGACGACGTCCACACTCCCACTACTGGATGTGACGACCTCCACACTCCCACTACTGGAGGTGACGAGCTCCACACACTCACTACTGGAGGTGACGACCTCCACACTCCCACTACTGGAGGTGACGACCACTTACACACACTCACTATGGAGCCCAATGGTGACGACCTCCACTGGTCCCACTACTGGAGGTGACGACCTCCACCACTCCCACTACTGGACGTGGAGACCTCACTCCACTCCCACTACGGGAGGTGACGACCTCCACACACTCACTACTGGAGGTGACGACCTCCACACTCCCACTACTGGAGGTGACGACCTCTACACTCTCACTACTGTAGGTGACGATCTCTACGCTCTCACTACTGGAGACTGACCGACCTCACGCTCTCACTATTGAGAGGTGACGACCTCCACACTCTCACTACTGTAGGTGACGACCTCCACACTCTCACTACTGGAGGTGACGACCTCCACACCCTGACTACTGTAGGTGACGACCTCCACACTCCCACTACTTCAGGTGACGACCTCTACACTCTCACTACTGGAGGTGACGACCCTCCCACACCTCATGCTGGAGTTGACGACTCCACACTCCCCTTACTGGAGGTGAATGGACTCCACACTCTCCATTACCGGAGGTGACGACCTCCACACTCCCATACTGGAGTGACAACCTCCACACTCCCCATACTGGAGGTGACGAGGTTCCACACAATCCACTACTGGAGGTGACGACCTCCACATCCACTACTGGAGGTGACGATCCTACCACTCCCCACTTACTGGAGGTGACGACCTCCACACACCCACTACTGGAGGTGACGACCTTTTTTTCCCCACACTCCCATACTGGAGGTGGACGACCTCCACACTCCCACTAACTGGAGGTGACGACCCCACATCCCAAGCTAATGGAGTGACGACCTCCACCACTCACTCACTACTGGAGGTGACGAACCTCCTCACTCCCACTACTGGAGGTGGCGACCCCACACATCCCACTAATGGAGGTGACGACCTCCACACACTCATAATGGAGGTGAGACCTCCACACTCGCACTACTGGGAGCTGACGCTCCACACACTCACTACTGGAGTGACGACCTCCACACTCCCTCTACTGGAGGGGGGATGACGAACCTCCACACATCCACTACTGGAGGTGACGACCTCCACACTCCCACTACTGGAGGTGACGACCTCCACACTCCCACTACTGGAGGTGACGACCTCCACACTCCCACTACTGGAGGTGACGACCTCCACACTCCCACTACTGGAGGTGACGACCTCCACACTCCCACACTGGAGGTGACGACCTCCCACACTCCCACTACTGGAGGTGACGACCCCACACATCCACTACTGGAGGTGACGACCTCACACTCCCACTAATGGAGGTGGACGGCCTCACACACTACTACTGGAGGTGACGACCTCCACACTCTGACTACTGTAGGTGACGACCTCCACACTCCCACTACTTGAGGTGACGACCTCTACACTCTCACTACTGGAGGTGACGACCTCCACACTCCCACTACTGGAGTTGACGACCTCCACACTCCCACTACTGGAGGTGATGACCTCCACACTCTCACTACCGGAGGTGACGACGTCCACACTCCCACTACTGGATGTGACGACCCTCCACACTCCCCTACTGGAGGTGACGAGCTCCACACACTCCTACTGGTGGTGACGACCTCCACACTCCCTCTACTGGAGGTGGACGAGCGGCCACCACGCTCACTCTGGAGGTGACGACCTCCACAGTCCACTACAGGAGGTGACGGACCCCACACTCCCATTCCTTGACTGACGACCTCCACACTCCACTACTGGAGGTGACGCCTCCACACACTCACTACGCAAGGTGCGACCTCCACACTTCCCACTACTGGATGCGTGACGACCCACCAACACTCACTACGGAGGTGACGACTCCACACTCCAATACTGGAGTGACGAACCTCCACACTCACTACTGGAAGGTGACGACCTCCACACTTCCACTACTGGAGTTTGACGACTTCCACACACTCACTATGGAGGTGACGACATCCACACTCCACTACTGGCGAGGTGACGCCTCCACACTCCCAACTACTGATGGTGTGACTCCCACTCCCACTACTGGAGGTGATGACCTCCACACTCCCACTACTGGAGGTGACGACCTCCACACACTCACTACTGGAGGTGACGACCTCCACACTCCCACTACTGGAGGTGACGACCTCCACACATTCACTACTGGATGTGACGACCTCCACACTTCCACTACTGGAGGTGACGACCTCCACACACTCACTACTGGAGGTGACGACCTCCACACTCCCACTACTGGAGGTGACGACCTCCACACTCCCACTACTGGAGGTGACGACCTCCACACTCCCACTACTGGAGGTGATGACCTCCACACTCCCACTACTGGAGGTGACGACCTCCACACTCCCACTACTGGAGGTGACGACCTCTACACTCTCACTACTGCAGGTGACGATCTCCACGCTCTCACTACTGGAGATGACGACCTCCACGCTCTCACTATTGGAGGTGACGACCTACACGCTCTCACTACTGTAGGTGACGACCTCCACACTCTCACTACTGGAGGTAACGACCTCAACACTCTGACTACTGTAGGTGACGACCTCCACACTCCCACTACTTCAGGTGACGACCTCTACACTCTCACTACTGGAGGTGACGACCTCCACACTCCCACTACTGGAGTTGACGACCTACACACTCCCACTACTGGAGGTGATGACCTCCACACTCTCATTACCGGAGGTGACGACCTCCACACTCCCACTACTGGATGTGACGACCTCCACACTCCCACTACTGAAGGTGACGAGCTTCCAAACACTCACACTGGAGGTGCGACTCCACACTCCCACTACTGGAGAGTGACGACCTCCACAACACTCTCTACTGGAGGTTGACGACTCCACACTACCACTACTGCAGGTGGGGAACCGACCCTCCACACTCCCATTACTGAGGTGAAACCTCCACACTCCCACTACTGGAGGTGACGACCTCCACACTCCCACTACTGGAGGTGACGACCTCCACACTCCCACTACTGGAGGTGACGACCTCCACACTCCCACTACTGGAGGTCTCGTCCTCCACATCCCATATGGAGGTGGCGACCTACACACTTCCACTACTGGAGGGTGACGACCTCCACACACTCACTACTGGAGGTGACGACCTCCACACTCCCACTATGGAGGTGACGACCTCCACCACTCCCACTATGGAGGTGACGACCTCCACACACTCACTAACTGGAGGTGCGACTCCAAACTCCCACTACTGGAGGTGACGACCTCCAACACTCACTACTGGAGGTGACGACCTCCACATCCCACTACTGGAGGTGGACGACCTCCACACATCACTACTGGAAGTTGACTACTCCACTCCCAATACTGGGAGGTGACGACATCCACACTCCCACTACTGGAGGTGACGACCTCCAACTCCCACTACTGGAGGTGACGACTTCACACTCCCACTACTGGATGTGACGACCTCCACACTCCACTACTGGAGTGACGAGCTCACACACTCACTACTGCGGAGGTGACGTCCTCCACACTCCACTACTGGAGGGACGAGCACAAACACACTCACTACTGGTCGGTGGACGGACCTACAGACTCCACTACTGGAGGTTGACGACCTTCCACAACTCCCACTACTTGGAGGTGACGAACCTCCCACACTCCTCTACTGGAGGTGACGACCTCCACACACTCACTACTGGAGGTGACGACCTCCACACTCCCACTACTGGAGGTGACGACCTCCACACACTCACTAGGAGGTGGACGGACCTCCACACTCCCACTGTTTTTTTTTAAACCTTGGAGGTGACGACCTCTACACTCTCACTACTGTAGGTGACGATCTCCACGCTCTCACCACTGGAGATGACGACCTCCACGCTCTCACTATTAGAGGTGACGACCTCCACACTCTCACTACTGTAGGTGACGACCTCCAAACTCTCACTACTGGAGGTGACGACCTCAACACTCTGACTATTGTAGGTGACGACCTCCACACTCCCACTACTTCAGGTGACGACCTCTACACTCTCACTACTGGAGGTGACGACCTCCACACTCCCACTACTGGAGTTGACGACCTCCACACTCCCACTGGCTGGGGGGGAAATGTGATGACCACACTCTCATTACCGGAGGTGACGACCTCCACACTCCCACTACTGGATGTGACGACCTCCACACTCCCACTACTGGAGGTGACGACCTCCACACACTCACTACTGGAGGTGACGAACTCCCACTCCACGATGGAGGTGACGACTACACACACTCATACTGGAGGTGCGACCTCCACACTCCCACTACGGAGGTGACGACCTCCACATCCCACTACTGGAGGTGACAACCCTCACACTCCACTACTGGAGGTACGACCCCACACTCCCACTACTGGAGGTGACGACCTCGACACTCCCACTACTGGAGGTGACGACCTCCACACTCCCACTACTGGAGGTGACGACCTCCACACTCCCCTACTGGAGTGGCGACTCCACACTCAATCTGGAGGTGACGACTTCCACACATCTCATTACTGGATGTGCGACCTCCACACTCCCACTACTGGAGGTGACGGCCTCCACACACTCACTACTGGAGGTGACGACCTCCACACTCTGACTACTGTAGGTGACGGCCTCCACACTCCCACTACTTGAGGTGACGACCTCTACATCTCACTACTGGAGGTGCGACCTCCACTCTCCACTAATGAGAGTTGACGACCTCTACACTCCCACTACTGGAGGTGATGACCTCCACACTCTCACTACCGGAGGTGACGACCTCCATACTCCCACTGCTGGATGTGACGACCTCCACACTCCCACTACTGGAGGTGACGAGCTCCACAACTCACTTACTGGAGGTGCGACCTCCACCACTCCCACACTACTGGAGGTGACTAGACAACACATCACTACTGGAGGTGACGAGCCCTCCACACTCCCACTACTGGAGGTGACGACCTCCACACTCCCACTACGGAGGTGGACGACGACCTCCAACACTCCAATACTGGAAGTGACGACTCACACCACTCTTACTGGAGTTGACGGAACTCCACACTCACACTACTGGATGGTGACACGACCTACCACACACTCACTACTGGAGTTGGACGACCTCACACTCCCACTACTGGAGGTGACGACCTACACAACACTCACTACTGGAGGTGACGACTCCACACTCCCATTCAGGAGGTGACGTCCTCCACACTCCCCACTTACTGGAGTGAGGACCTCCAACACTCCTACTAATGGAGGTGGACGACCTCCACCACTCCACTACTGGAGGTGTCGACCTACACATCCCACTACTGGAGGTAGATCCCCCCTGACCTCCACACTCCACTATGGAGGTGACGACTCTCACACTCCACTACTGGAGGTGTACGACACCTTCCACACTCCCACTACTGGAGGTTGTCGCTCCACACTCCCACTACTGGAGGTGACGACCTCCACACTCCCACTACTGGAGGTGACGACCTCCACACTCCCACTACTGGAGGTGATGACCTCCACACTCCCACTACTGGAGGTGACGACCTCCACATTCCCACTACTGGAGTGTTCGCACTACCACACTCCACTATGGAGGTGACGACCTCCACACTCCCACTACTGGAGGTGACGACCTCCACACTCCCACTACTGGAGGTGACGACCTCCACACTCCCACTACTGGAGGAAACGACGTCCACACACTCACTACTGGAGGTGACGACCTCCACACTCCCACTAATGGAGGTCGTCGACCTCCACACAATCACTACTGGAGGTGACGATCTCCACACTCCTCACTATGGAGGTGACAGACCTCCACCATATACTTGGACGGTGACGACTCCACACTTCCACTATGGTGGTGACGACCTCCACACACTTCACTACTGGAGGTGACGACCTCCACACTCCCACTCTCCGGAGGTGACGACCTCCACACTCCCCACTATGGGAAGGTGACGACCTCCACACTCCACTATGGAGGTGACGACCTCCACACTCCCTACAGGAGGTGACGACCTCTACACTCCCACTACTTTAGGTGTCGACCTCCACACATTACTACTGGAGGGTTGACGGACATTCCACACTCCCACTACTGGAGGTGACGCTCCACACTCCCACTACTGGAAGGTGACGACCTCCACACTCCCACTACTGGATTGGAAACGGACGTCACTCAACTCACTACTGGAGGTGGACGACCTCACACTCCCACTACTGGAGGTGACGACCTCCACACACTCACTACTGGAGGTGACGACCTCCACACTCCCACTACTGGAGGTGACGACCTCCACACTCTCACTACTGGAGGTGACGACCTCCACACTTCCACTACTGGAGGTGACGGACCTCCACACACTCACTATGAGGTTTGACGACCTCCACACTCCCACTACTGGAGGTGACGACCTCCACACTCCCACTACTGGAGGTGACGACCTCCACACTCCCACTACTGGAGGTGACGACCTCTACACTCTCACTACTGTAGGTGACGCTCTCCACGCTCTCACTACTGGAGATGACGACCTCCACGCTCTCACTATTGGAGGTGACGACCTCCACACTCTCACTACTGTAGGTGACGACCTCCACACTCTCACTACTGGAGGTGACGACCTCCACACTCTGACTACTGTAGGTGACGACCTCCACACTCCCACTACTTGAGGTGACGACCTCTACACTCTCACTACTGGAGGTGACGACCTCCACACTCCCACTACTGGAGTTGACGACCTCCACACTCCCACTACTGGATGTGACGACCTCCACACTCTCACTACTGGAGGTGACGAGCTCCACACATCATACTAGAGGTGACGACTCCACACTTCCTCACTTACTGGAGGTGGACGACCTCCACACACTCACTACTGGAGGTGACGACCTCCACACTCCCACTACTGGAGGTGACGACCTCCACACACTCACTACTGGAGGTGACGACCTCCACACTTCCACTACTGGAGGTGACGACCTCCACACACTCACTACTGGAGGTGACGACCTCCACACTCCCACTACTGGAGGTGACGACCTCCACACTCCCACTACTGGAGTGACGACCTCCACACTCCCACTACTGGAGGTGACGAGCTCCACACACTCACTACTGGAGGTGACGACCTCCACACTCCCACTACTGGAGGTGACGACCTCCACACACTCACTACTGGAGGTGACGACCTCCACACTCCCACTACTGGAGGTGACGACCTCCACACTCCCACTACTGGAGGTGACGACCTCCACACTTCCACTACTGGAGGTGACGACCTCCACACACTCACTACTGGAGGTGACGACCTCCACACTCCCACTACTGGAGGTGACGACCTCCACACTCCCACTACTGGAGGTGACGACCTCCACACTCCCACTACTGGAGGTGACGACCTCCACACACTCACTACTGGAGGTGACGACCTCCACACTCACTACTGGAGGTGACGACCTCCACACTCCCACTACTGGAGGTGACGACCTCCACACACCCACTACTGGAGGTGACGACCTCCACACTCCCACTACTGGAGGTGACGACCTCCACACTCCCACTACTGGAGGTGACGACCTCCACACTCCCACTACTGGAGGTGACGACCCCCACACTCCCCAACGCAGGTGACGACCTCCACACTCCCACTACTGGATGACGACCTCCACCCTCACTATGGAGGTGACGCCTCACACTCCCTCTGAGGACGCCTCCCCCTCACATGGAGGTGACGACCTCACACTCTGACTACTGTAGGGCGACCTCCACACTCCCCTACTTAGGTGACACCTCCACTCTCACTAGGAGGTGACGACCTCACATCCCACTACGGAGTACGACCTCCACACCCCTAGGAGGGAGACCTCCACCCCCACTACGAGGTGACCTCCACACCCACTATGAGTGCCCCCACATCCATATGGAGTGACGACTCCACCACTCACACTGGAGGTACGACCCCACACTCCCACTACGGAGTGACGACCTCCCACCCCACTCTGGAGGTGACGACCTCCACACCCACACTGGAGGTGACGACCCCCACTCCCACTACAGAGTGACGACCCCCCCCCCCT
>NC_069423.1:46547507-46565006 GCF_026875155.1 Cherax quadricarinatus | reverse complement strand
AAAGGGGGGGCAAAGAAGACCGCGGGAGTACAATCTGGGGGGGGCCAGAGACTCAAACCTCACTAAAGAAAAAGAATCTTGGGGTGAGTATAACACCAGGCCCCATCTCCTGAAGCGCACATCAACCAAAAAACTACTGCAGCATATGGGCGCCTAGCAAACCTCAAAACAGCATTCCGAAAATCTTAATAGGAATGTTCAGGACCCTGTACACCGTCACGTTAAGCCAACATTGCAGTATGCGGCACCAGTTTGGAACCACACCCTACCCCAAGCACGTAAAGAAACTAGAGAAAGTACAAAGGTTTGCAACAACACTAGTCCCAGAAGCTAAGAGGTATGTCTAGTGTTAATACGAGATAATCCAAGTTGTGTTGAAGACTTGTCTTCTAATATTTGTCGTACCGATGAGAAATATTACTGTCCATCACAGTGTATGTTTGATAGCTCAGTAATTACCACGTAAGGTTCACTGTTTAACGGTAATGGTGAGCTTCCTGCTGCAGTGTTGCTTTTGACTTCGCTTTCCAGCTTCAAAAATCTGATTCATTTGCCATTAAGGGCGTTCCTTCTGCGGGATGTCACCTGCCAACCGAAGTACATCAAGCAGACAGGGAGAAGTACATCAAGCAGACAGGGGAGAAGTACATCAAGCAGACGGGGGAGAAAAAACATCTCTCTGGGGCAGTTAAAAAATTCACACACTGATCATTTGACATAGTAGGGACATTGATGTCAGCTACGCCTTTTGTAAGTTGTTCTTGTACTTGTAGATGTACTTGTACTTGTAGATGTACTTGTACATGTACTTGTCATGTAGAAATAAAGATTTTAGATTATTATTTTTATTGAAAACACCCCAATCCAAAAGACCATATATCCTACATAAGAGACAATGAGACCACTGAGTTCAGTTATTAGGGAGTAGTTACTGCTGCATTTCCCCCGATACTGCAGCTGCTAGGAAAATGATAGGATGGATAATGAGAACCTTCAAAAACTAGGGACGCCAAAACCCATGATGTTTTCTCTTCAAATCGCTTGTTCTCTCTAGACTGGAATACTGCTGTGAGGGAAAAGTTAAATTTAGATAGGAGTAGAGAAGGAATATATATATATATATATATATTTTATATATATATATATATATATATAGATATATATATATTTTATATATATATATATATATTAACAATAGTTTCATTGCCGGCTACTCGTTAAGGTAGGGTCAGTCTAGCTCCCGATATTCCCCTTTTCCTCCCCCAACCCCTAAATTTGATAGTTTGTCTCCCGGGCTACTATTTAAAGGGTTTAGGGTAAGTCAAGCTCCCGTTTTTCCCGCCTTTTCTCCCCCTCCCGAAAGTGATAGTTTGACTGCCGGCTGCTTGTTAAGGTAGGGTCAGTCTAGCTCCCGTACCCTTTCCCCTCCCTCTTCCCCCCCCGAAAGGTGACGTGTGGGGGCTCTGGTTAAACAGTAAATCACTAGACTCACACCCTCCCAACTCTACTGTAAGTACATGCCTGCCTTGTATTTAGTGGATTTATTGGTTAAAAAGCTTCACTTTTGATCAATGATAAACTTAGTCTTTTCAGCCTTGCTCTATAATGACTGTTGTAATAATCACCACATCTTTTAAGTATCAGACTTACCATGGAGAGTGATTGTTTAAGCAGTGGGTTAACCTGTCTATCTTTCCAGTTTGGGATGTCGAGAGGGTCACCGGGCAATCAACGAGCAGAACAGGAGAAGGACCAACGTCCAGAACTTATCCAGGTTGTATTGAAGTACCTGTGCACCTGTATGAAATTGCAGGACGTAACTCCACAGCATTGCAGCGGTAAAGAACCTGCTTTCCTGTCTTGGGGATAGAATACTCATGGTATACTGTGAAGAACTAGCCAGTGGTGGTCACCACACCTGCAAACCCCCCCCCCATCATCAGCAACGGCTACATTTCAACAACATGGTCAACAACACCAGACACCCCTATTAGCGTTGAATTCAGTTATCATTTATATTTTTCTTTTTTCATTTTCTTTAATGTAGGATTAATATTTCATATTTAAGTGTTTTAAATTTTATATTTTCTATATAATAAAGTGTTTATGTTTGTCTGTTATTATTTCTTTTTCTATTCACTAATTTTCCTGAGGAGGAGCAGCAGCTGAGTAATACTGACTGAAGTTTTTACAGGGCTGAGTAAGCCTTCAAAGTGGCGACCTTGCCAGATTAAACGCTACTGAATCAAGATTCAACTCCATCTACCATTGGACTTCAACGCTGCATACCACAGAGGTTACCACCAGCCATGAGTAATCATTCTCTATGGTAGGGCTACAGTACAGGTATTTAAAAGATTTGGTGATTGTTATAGTCTCAATTTATTGTAAGTCAAGTCAGGCAGGATATAATATTTAATTCTGCCACCTAATTGTATGTGGCTTGAAACACTTTGGAGGATTAGACTCTAGGGACCCGAGATTTCCAGTGACAACTTGTTTATTGAGCTCTTCATTTTATCAAGGGAACTGTCATAGGACACTCTTGATCTTTTTGGTGAGAAGATTGGATGGTCAAGGGACCCCATTCTACATGCTGTTTGCTCAGAGCCGGCATAGGACCCTCGTTTGTTAATACATATTGTTTAATTGAAGCAGGGATCGAGCCCTCTGGTTTATTTACAGTTTGAGCGGAGCAGGAATTGAACCCTCCGTTTTCTTTAATACCCGTTTCATTTCCCTGATAGTTTAAGTTATTCTTGCAAGCATGGAGGAATCCCATTTTTGGATGAATGCGGGAAGTAAGTTAGGGAAAACAGGGAAAAATTTAGAATCTTTCATTAGTGCTAAGATCCAGGAAAGACTTGAAAGAGAGGGGAATTGAGAGAGAAAAGAGACAGCTGGGAAAGGGAAACAGAAGAGAATAAGGAGAGAGAGAGAATCGAAAAGAAGAGAATAAGGAGAGAGAGAGATCGAAAGAGAAGAGAAAAAGGGGGAAGAGAGAGAATTGAGAGAGAAATCCAAGAAAGACAGTTAAAAGAGAAACGAGAAGCCCAAAAAAAGAGCGTGATACACTTGATCGTGAGGAAAGAGCTAGGGAACGTGAGGACAAGCTAAGATCGTGAGGAACAGGTTAAATTAGAGAACTTGAGGAAAGAGCAAAGGATAGAGAACACGAGTTAATAGAGAGAGAAAAGGATCGCGAGCTCGAAAAATTCTCCCCTTGAATTAGAGAAATAAAAAGTTACATTTACACAACAACAATTAGAGGAAGGAGTAATTGAACATCATGCAGCTAGTGCACATATTCCAACACCTAATTTACCCCCCTTCACAGAAGGGGAAGACATTACTTCATACATTATCAGGTTTGAAAATACCGCTACCCTCTGTGAATGGCCTGCTGTATAGTCCTTGTGGCTTAGCGCTTTTTTGATTATAATAATAATAATCTGTGAATGGCCTGCTGACACCTGGGCTACCAGGTTAGGAATGTTATTTTCTGGTACAGCCTTAAAATATCTATGCAACTTGTGGGCAGGATATTATATGAAATTTTATAACCTACTGAAGAAGGCAATCCTTAAAGCATATCAAAAAACCACTAATTCATACAGGAAAGATTTCAGGTATGCCACCTTACAGGCTGGCCAGAACTTTCAACAGTTACAGGTAACACTCTTTCGTTTTTTTCAAATTTTGGTTTAGAGAGTTCAGGAATTGATTCATAGTTATGAATCTCTTCGAGACTTCATGGTTGCTGACCAGTTCCTGACGGCTCTTCCCACCAGTTTACGAAACATTCATCAGAGAACGTAACCTGATTAAAGCTGAGGGAAATTTTCTGAGGCTGCTGACCTGTATGCTGAGGCTCACAAATTCCTATAAAGACCTAAAGGGATCGAACCCTAAGGGCAAGGGTTCATCAGACCTTAAGAAATCAAAGCCTCTAGTGGAAAGTAAAATGACTTCTTTTATTCCTGTTAGTCATTTGTGTGGTTGTTAAGGGACATAAACGTCCAGATTGTCCTTCTAAGAAGGTCCAAAAGTTGGGGAAAATGTTTTTAAAGACTGTAATGACCAAGCACCCTTCTGTTCAGGAACAGTTAATGGACTTAATGTATCTACCATTTTACGAGAACTGAATGCACATGTATAGGGCATTTCTGATAAGCTGTTCCCTAACCTTAAAGAAACTCATTCCTCTGCTATACTTTCAGACTACTTGGGCTGTACAGACACTTTTCCTACCATCCGTTGTTACATTAGGTCTAAATGGTTCACAGGTTGGTCTGAAGCCGTACTAGCTCCCATCACTTCTTGGCTCTGTACTAATAGGTAATGTAAAAGGTGCCATTCTTCCTTCTGAGGTTGACCTTTCATCACCAAAGATGGATATAAGTGTTTCAGATCCTCTTCCTGTAGAGTCAGAGAAGTCCCTCGAAAGTTCAGATGAGACAATGTCTCGCGAGATTCATGTGGGATTAAAAACCAGTGATGATACTCTCGAAAGCGAGGTAGTAGGTCACCCGGTTCACTTGTTAGATGAAAGTGAAGATATCACCTCCTATACCATAAATGTCTTGACTAGGGCTCAGACCAAAGCCCAGGCTTCTCCTACTGTCCATCCTTTGATTTTCCCTGACTTTAAGCCTTTAGACATATCGAAGGACTCCTTTGTCAAGTTACAACGTAATTGCCCTTCTCTTCAGAATTGCCATAATGCCGCTAAACAAAATCAAGTTATCCAAAGGAAAAAACTTTTCATATAAATTTGAATATATAAAAGATTCTTGTACAAGTCAGTATTCAAATTAAAATTCAATGAGACAGACTATTCCATCTTAGTTGTTCCAAGTCAATGAAGAGAGACTGTTCTTAAAATGGCTCATGACCTACCAGTGGCCGGATATTTCTCGCATCGTAAAACTTTAAATAAAATTAGGGAAAACTATTTTTGGCCCAAAATGTCCTCAGATGTCACTAACTATTGTAGATCGTGTAAAGTTTGCCAGCTGTCATCCTTCCGAGGTACCAGGCAAGTACCTATGGTCAAAAAAAACCTATCTTTACGGTACCGTTTGAAAGAGTAGCTATTGACATCGTTGGTCCTTTATCTCCACTTTCATCTGGGGGACATAGATATATATTAACATTGGTTGATTATGCTTCGAGTTTCCGTGAAGCCATACCCTTAAAGGGCCATAACTACTACAGAGGTGGCTGAAGCCCTTTTGTCCATCTTCTCCAGAGTGGGCAATCCCTAAGAAATTTTTTTCTGACCGTGGGACACAATTCACATCTGACTTAATGCAACATCTATACCAACTTCTGGGAGTGAAGCCCCCTCTTCACCACACCCCATCATCCCAGCTGTAATGGGAGGATTGAGCGCCAGCATTCGATTCTCAAGTCCATTTTTAAGGAAACTTTGCTCCCTTAAACCTAAGGAGTGGCATCGTTACCTACCCTGTGCTTTGTTTGCCATGAGGGAAGTTCCCAGTGATTCTTTGGGTTTTCACCTTTTGAACTTCTCTATGGTAGACAGGCCAGAGGTCCACTGTCCATCCTTCATGACTTATGGACTAAAAGAGGAGGTAAAAAGCTGAGGTTCAGTCTTTTTTACCAGTTTCTCCTTGACCTTAGATCCAAACTTGAGGAGACCTCTGACATAGTTTCGAAAAAACCCAAGCTTGTCAATGGACCAGTACAAAACCTATTTTGATTCCAAAAGTCAGAGGAGAAGTTTAAAGTAGGAGATGAGTTCTTGTACTTTTGCCTATCAAGTCAAATAAATTATTAGTAGCATGGAAAGGGCCATATAAAGTATTAAAAATTTGTGGGAAGTTGACTACCTCATGAAGTCAAGGGGGGAAAACCCAAAACTTTTTTCATATCAACATCCTTAAGAAACATTACCGGGAAAAAATTCGGGTTTAAATGCCTTATAACTTTGACTTAGTTTTTCCACACGAACTTGATAAGACAACTGAAGAAAATAAAGTGTGGTAATTGACTCCTCTAACTTAGACTATGAAGACGAACTACATGACTTGGTGACTCTTGACCACTCGGAACGGAACCACCATTAATATTAATGAATCTTTGGATGACCATAAGAGACATGAAATACTTCAATGTGTGAGTAACTTTTCAGAGTCTTTACTGATATTCCAGGTGTTACCTCCACGGGAGTCCATAAGAATGACTTATTGACGGACAAACCTATCAAACGGAAATTATACCCAGTTCCAGTTCACCTTAGGGATGCATTTGACCGAGAGGTAGACAAATTTTTGAAACTAAAGATCATTGAACCTTCAGTAAACTTCGTATTGTTCACCAGTAGTCATGGTTAAGAGGAGGATAATTCATATAGACTTGCTATTGACTTCAGAGGCCTTAATGCTATAACTCGGTGGGATTTCTGAGGCCTATGCCCTTAATAGATAGCGATCTACACAAATTTTATGACGCTTCCTTCTTTTCAGAGATTGTTTTTGCACAGGCATATCATCAAGTAATGTTAGATCCTTCTTCTAAGCAGTACACCGCTTTTCCTACACACCAAGGACTGATGCAGTATAGAACTATGCCCTTCGGTTTGGTAACTGCCTGTGCTACCTACGTGAGACTGATGAGAAAGGTCTTGGGTAATATGCCAAATGTTTCAGTTTATTTTTGATAACATTTACGTAATGACATCCCCGTGGGGCGAACATATCCAAACATTAACATCAGTTTTCGTAGGTTACGCTCACAGGGCCTCACTGCCAAGCAAAAGAAATGTTTCCTTGGGTAAAAAAGATTAGATATCTTGGACTGTACTTTCTAATAACCTCTTCGCCTCTCCCTAGACAAAGCTTTTAGTTTTTAAAATTTCCCCCCAAAACCCAAGAATCATGCATAGCTTTTTGGTTTGTAAAATTTTTATCCCGGGTTTATCCCGAATCTTGCTGATCTTACAGGCATCTTATCGATTTCCCTTTAAAAAAAGCGTGAAGGAACCTCTTGTTTTTCCGACGTAGTCGGGTAAGTTTAATGAGTTTAAAAGTATCTTTGCGGAAAAACCCCTATATTTAAAGATTCCAGATATTATAAAATTTTTTTGTCTGAAATAAATTGCCCCCAATAGGGGCTTAGGTGCGGTGTTACACAATCCCATGAGGTATCCCTTCCCGTATGTTCTAAGCCGGGAAACCTCCTTCCCGCAGAAACAAATACTCCATAATAGAAAAGGTGTTACCCTTGGGTTTGGGGGTATCTCCAAACTTAAATTTTTTTTTTCGGGGAAAAAAAATTCATTTTAAAAACGGACCACAACCTTTGATATACCTAAAAAACTTTTAAGGGAACCAACTCGCTTGCAGGGGTAAAGAACCTGCTTTCCTGTCTTGGGGATAAAATACTCACTGGTATATGTGAAGAACTAGCCAGGGTGGTCACCAACACCTGCGACCCCCCTCCCCACATCGCAAGGCTACGTTTTAAACAACAGTGTCAACAAAACCAGACACCCCTATTACGTTGAATTCATTATCATTTATTTTCATTTTTCATTTTCTTTAATTGGGATTAAATTTTCATATTAAATGTTTTAAATTTTTTATTTTCTATATAATAAAGTTTTTTTTGTCTGTTATTTATTTTTTTTTCTATTCCTAATTTCCTGGGGAGGGGCCACCCGAGTAATACTGACTGAAGTTGTTACGGGGCTAAGAAAGCCTTCACAAGCTGTACATAACTGCCCCCTTTAAGGCAGGCAAATTGCTGTCCTGGAGATGTACAAAGAACTTTCACGGCACCATAGTAGGAAAATCACCAAAAATTATGGTAACGGTTGGCCCTTCATCTGTTTTTCCCCGGGAAAACGGGGGCGAGATAGAAAAATATAACTTGGAAAATCCTAGTGGTTTAGTCCCCAAACTTGCACACGAAAACGCCCCAGGGAAAGCAAAAAAACTTGGCAGGAAAGCAACTTTCCCCCAAAAAAGCGGGCGAAAACGAATACATGAGAGACAAACAATAAGTGCCCCGGGGCCCAAGACGTTCAACTGCCTCCCATCATACAAGGGGGTATTCCCAATAGACCCTGGCTGTCTTAAAAAAGGCCGGGAACAGGACCTCAGTCAGTCCCCTGTCACGGGGCTGGGGGTTGACGTCAGTTTGATAGGCCAGTATAACGCCGGGTGACCACCACGGGCCTGGTCTCAGCCCGGGGCCCGGGGGGCGTTGACCCCCCAAACCCTCTCCGGTAAACCCCAGGTAACTTCATATTTTGCCCACCGCAATACATCGGTTACCATATGTTGTTGTTGTTAAATCCTTTTCAGAACACGTAACCCACTGGGAAAATACCTGCGGAAAGGGAGATATTTTGGTAATGGGGGGAAAAAGGGAGTGCGGCTAAATTCTTTAAAAAAAAAATCCTTCCCCTCCCCCATGACAGCTCGTTGGAGGGGGGGGAAATCCGTATAAAAAACAATCAGAATCTTTCAACAAATTGCGTGCAGCCACGCAACACCCTGGTTATAGGCTCTTCCACCGGGAGGCCTGGTCTCAGCCCGGGCCGCGGGCGTTGACCCCGGAACCTCTCCGGTAAACTCCGGTAAATTTAATTTCTGTGCAAGTTTTGTGATTACCAAATTTTTCAACTATTCATTCTCAAAAATAACGTGAACTACCTTTACAGAATTGAATGGCCTCGAAATCAATAGATCGATAAGCACCGTCTCATAACAACTTTGGAAAAATTAGGACAATTGGCTGTTCCAGCGAGCCGCCGCGCTTATTACAAAGGTGCCCCTTTTAAACTTATTTTTATCACAATAAAAGATTACAGTCTAGTGTAATGGGAAATTTAATTTTATTTTTAAAAGTTTTCATCATTGGGTATCGCAGCCCTTGATACAAAGTTTGTACTAACCATATTGTCATGGTTTTAAATAAACGTCTGCAAACTTTTGCCAATAATGTGACCGATACTAAAACTTTTATCCCTTTTATTGCTTTTCTTTCTGGATTTCCCTATAATGTTCCATTTCCCTGTCTATGTTCAAGATGATAAAAAACCCCCTTGCGGAACGTTTTTAAATGAAGAAAATTACGGGAAACTATCAAGTGAGACTTTTGAGACAGACCGATATCAAAATATATATAAATATAAATATATATATATATATTTTTATTAAAATATATATATATAAATTTATATATTATATATCCCCCCGAAGCAGGGGTGCCCAAAAAAAGAAGAAACACTTCCCCTCACCGCTCAATCACACTTTGCCAGAGGAGACCGATATTACGGATTAAAGCTAAAAATATTCCAACCCCTTCCCTTCGGGGATACACCTGTACACCACCGGCTAACCCGGTTTTCCCAATTCCCTTCATGAAAGTTCTTTACTGCACCCAAACACCCAAGTCATAAAAAACACTTGCCTCCCCCTCCCTTTCACTCCACACGCTTTCAGGGTAGCTAAGGGTTAGGAATAGGGGGAAAAATTTTGTTGTATAAAAGCTTAGATAAACCAGAGTTGCATCCATAAAATGTTATCCATATTCTTGGGTCATGAATAATCAGTTTCCCTGAGAGTTCCTTAAACCCCCCTTAGACCCAAAAAAATCCGTTCACCGTAATCGTGCATAACCAAATATAAAAAATATAAGAATGTTACTAATGTTTGCGTTTAAAGGCATAACTTTTCCTATTTATAAATAATTTAAGTTTAATGTAAGCAATTTTTAAAATTTTCAGTCACGCAGTGCACTGAATGATGGATAAAAAAGACCGCCCGTTACAGAAAGACAGCAATAAAAAACCTGTATGATAATACACAAAGAGTTCCCAACTTGGTCAACTCGGGAATTTCCATTGATAGCTCACAATGACGAAGATATTCTTACCGAAGAGATCTCAAAGGAAGTATGGGAAGAGATGGCTTCTGTACTTGAAGGATTAAATGAGGAGACTGTAGACCCTTACGTATACCTGGATTATGCCTGGAGGGGGTTTCGGGCATCACATGGTTTGTTTATAATGGTGTCCATGCTACTCAAATTGTCTCTTAACACTTTTTAAACAATCACCAAATGACCCCTAGCATTGACCCTACATGGTAAGCAGCTGATAATCAAGAGCACAGCTTACCTAAACTAAAGGCCTGAGATCACTGGAGACCAGCCAGTGTACTCGATGAATAATATTACTCTCAGATAACCCCTAATATGGTCGTAATATTAGGATTATTCCACTTAAAAAAGAAATCCTTTATATATTTTATTGACCTCCAATAATCTTCTCGTTGGTCATTAGTGATTGCCGAAGTTGGAACAGCAACTCCACGAACAGCCGATGCTTTACTAAAAGCAATACATGTAACCAAATCATCAGGATACAGACTGTTTTGCCAAAACTTGTCCAAGAATCATATGATTCATATTAATCAGAGTTGCCACTGAAAAATAACGGGCTGCTTTCTAGGTAGTTGCTTAAATTACTTTTTCAGATGCTCTTTATGAAGTTCCAGGCAATACCGTCCACTTTCATTCAATCCCAAATGAAAACTAAGATTTTATTATATATGGACATCTTGCTGTCCCTTGCACTTCTGTTTGTTTCCTCCAATCACAACAAGTATGCTCACGAGCTTTCTGTTTACATTAAAAAATCTCGAAGAAAAACCTTCTTGAAAGGGAACTTTGTCGTGAAACGATCAAGGAACCGATTTTCAGCGACTGCAATAGACCAAAGCCACGAGTAACTGAAAAAAACTGAGGAGTTCTGGTGGAGTAATTCGACTAACGCAAGATTCAGCATCTCTTGTTAAATAGTCCATATGTGGGCGATTGGTAAGACAGTTGCTCAAGAACTTCGGGGGAGATTACACAGACCAGAAATCAATTTTTTTTCATGATGACGATAGAAAAACACAAGAGTTTAACTTCCTGACTGATATCCAAAATTATTTTGAAGTCTTTCGTATCCGGGGAAATCCTTTACCAATGGGAAAAATTTATACTAACAAATATTCGGTCAAGAAATTTGAAAAGTGACGACAAGAGCGGTACGGCAGCTTTGGGAAAGACGTCAGCATTGAAAGTGAAAAATATAACTTGAAGACCCTATTCCAAAGAACTCTTTCCTCTATTTTAAATAAAATAGCAGTAAAAATATAACTAAACGAAAACTCAGTTCTTCAAAGGTTCCAGTTCAGTCTTCACACAAATGAACATCGCAATAAATATACGTGAAGGTGAATATGACCTTCCCCATGAAGTTTTAGCTTTTCCTTCATCCATGCCACAGTGAAGTGATGCATCACTCAAAGGAATCTGATATCACTGAGTGTGTTGAGAAAGAAGTTAATAACTCACTCGGATATTTTTTTCAGAGAACCAGTTCAGTCATATGATTGCACTGTTGTAGATGCTGGAGCACTCATCCACTTGTTAGTTTCCCGACATGGAGTGTAACATTAAAAAAAAAAAAATACAAAGACGTGTGTTTTAAAGACAATCAAAGGGATCTTAGGAAGCTCTCCTCTCTTCATTTTGTTTGTGCCACCTATAAACAAGTAAAAATACCTAGAATATGGTCTGAGATCCTCAGAGACAGCAAAAATTAGTAAAACTTTTTCAATACCTTGGAGAAGATCCCATCGAACCCCAGTGCTCTCGAGGTGATCTATACATCTCCAGTGCTGATGGAAAGACAGTCAAGCACTGGAGACCAGAACAGCACATGGATGGAGATCTCTACCAAGAGGAAGCAGACACACGACTAGTGCCGCACATTTTTCATGCTCTGAGGACAGATCATTCAAATATTTTAGAGAGGACCTCCAACAACGATACAGTTATTGTTCTTATCTTTCATTTTCCTTTCTTTCAACCCACATCTGTTACCAACCGTGAAGCTTCTGTCGCCTAAGTCACTGGGAGGCATCAACGCATTGTGACCATCAGGGACATTACTGTAACTTAAATTAGAAAACTATGCAGTGCCCTTCCTAGTTTAGCTGCAGTTACTGGCTGTGATTCAACTTCTGGCCTGAAAAGCCGTTCAAAACACCATTGTTTCAAAGCCTTGCAGAAGTTCCCTGATGATGTTAATGAGACTGAGTTCCATCCTTTTAATTGACGACTGAAAGTCACCTCTTCAATTCCCTTGAGTATTTCGTTATTTGTGTTTTATGGAGAACCACCTCTGGAAGCAGCTAATATGCCAGCGTCTCCGAATGTTCTGTAACACCACTAGTTCTAGAAACTAACCTCTGCTTGCATAGTTGAAAGAGAGTTTAAGGGAAGCTTGTTCCACAGTGGATTACTATCTCAAGTTTCAGGAGATGATAAAGAGTGGATGCCAAAAACCATAAAGTCAGCCTAGCAGTTGCAGCAAGAAGGGGCTACCCTGCACAGCTCTCTGCAAGTGTCTGTGCAAAACAATAGCTTCCATTACTGAACCATTATGACTCCATCTGCTACAGTTATGATTGCCTTAATCGCTACTGAAACTACGATTGCTTCTTTCTTTTTCTTTTGGATTGAAGATTAACAATGAGTCTTGACTAGTAAATAAAGCACAGATATAAATTATTCATGTTAGTGTCTTACTTGGTTGCTAAGTATGACAATGAAGATGTGATTTCATAGGCCTATAAGGTTTCAGGAGGGGTTCCCTGGAGACTAAGGTATTTTTTTGGGGGGAGGGGAGGGCTCCTTTTGGGATCGATTATTCATAACTCAGTCTGGAAAACACAATGGACAAACTTTGACACTCCATCTGAATCACTACATAAGTGAGTCCTGAACACTAAATAAGCATCAAACAGGTGAACAATGTAATATTTAGCCAACTTTACAAAATTTATACTGGGCGAACATCGTAGATTATATGAGCTAAATTTTAATCCAGGAATATAATGAACGTTTGTGATTCGTGCCCCAGCACGGAGGTCGTTAATAATGAAATGTGTGTTGTGGCGTTTTTGTGTAATAATGTCTCAGACTAGCAGTGACAGAGATATCTGACGTAATGTTCACTAAACATATTTTGATAGTAAATATAAAACGTGCATGCAGAATCAGCAGATTCATGTTTGAATATTTATAGATGATGTAACAATGCTCACAGCGTAACGAGATAAAGAGATCATATAAGCAGAAAATATTTCTGTTACTGTACTGTTTTACCAGACACCAGCAATAAAAATATCAATGGTAAAAATAACACGTTATATAATCTGACACACACAGTTCCTTTGTATAACATTGCTTTCAATATGATGAAACAGATCACCTATCTAATTCATGCATCTTTTTTTAGTGAGGTGGCATAAACGAACATATTAAAAAATATGCAACCCAAGCCTCTAGGGAACAGAAAAGACTAATTTATGATCTTTCACACTGTTGCAAGTGCTTCGTCTGGAGTTGTCAGGAGTTATGCAATGTTGAAATAGGTCAGTGAAAACCAAATTCTAAGAGGTAAGAGGTGTATCAGGCGCTGTGTCCTGTCCCTGAAGCAAATATGTTTAGTTCCACATCTGTATGATATTAATATTCATGGACATCAATTTTCACTGTTCCTGAGTATAAACACAAGCACAAAATAATTATAAAAGTAATAATTTATTTTTTGGTATATGTTTAAAATGTGCTCGTTAAAGGGCGTTTAACACAGGATTTTTTTACATTTGAACTTTTAAATTATAAATAGGAACACTTCTTCAGCAGGGAACGAGGGAAGGGAGAAAGTTGATGTGTCACTCCCTACAAATCTGAGTGTAGGGTAAGAAAGTTGATGTGTCACTCCCTACAAATTTGAGTGTAGGGTAAGAAAGTTGATGTGTCACTCCCTACAAATTTGAGTGTAGGGTAAGAAAGTTGATGTGTCACTCCCTACAAATCTGAGTGTAGGGTAAGAAAGTTGATGTGTCACTCCCTACAAATCTGAGTGTAGGGTAAGAAAGTTGATGTGTCACTCCCTACAAATTTGAGTGTAGGGTAAGAAAGTTGATGTGTCACTCCCTACAAATTTGAGTGTAGGGTAAGAAAGTTGATGTGTCACTCCCTACAAATTTAAGTGTAGGGTAAGAAAGTTGATGTGTCGCTCCCTACAGATCTGAGTGTAGGGTAAGAAAGTTGATGTGTCGCTCCCTACAAATCTGAGCGTAGGGTAAGAAAGTTGATGTGTCGCTCCCTACAAATCTGAGCGTAGGGTAAGAAAGTTGATGTGTCGCTCCCTACAAATCTGTGTGTAGGATAAGAAAGTTGATGTGCTGCTCCCTACAAATCTGAGTGTAGGGTAAGAAAGTTGATGTGTCGCTCCCTACAAATCAGAGTGTAGGGTAAGAAAGTTGATGTGTCGCTCCCTACAAATCTGAGTGTAGGGTAAGAAAGTTGATGTGTCGCTCCCTACAAATCTGAGTGTAGGGTAAGAAAGTTGATATGTCGCTCCCTACAAATCTGAGTGTAGGGGCTGATGTAGTGCAGCTACCGGATAATATACGAGATGGGACTTAGCTGCTCCAAACATTTTCCTGTTCTGTATGTTTATAAGTTAAACAGGAAGCAAAATTGTCTGTTATTCTTAATGACAGTTAGGAAACTAGCATTAATTCTCATGCCCAGTACCAGTATGTGTGTACGCGTGCGTGTGTGTGTGTGTGTGTGTACTCACCTATTTGTGGTTGTAGGGGTCGAGTCCTAGCTCCTGGCCCCGCCTCTTCACCGGTTGCTACTAGGCCCTCTCTCTCCCCGCTCCATGAGCTTTATCAAACCTCGTCTTAAAACTGTGTATGGTTCATGCCTCCACTACGTCATTTTCCAGGCTATTCCACGGCCTTACAACTCTATGACTGAAGAAATACTTCCTACTATCTCTCTGACTCATTTGGGTCTTCAACCTCCAATTGTGGCCTCTTGTTTCTGTGTCCCCTCCCTGGAACATCCTGTCTTTGTCCACCTTGTCTATTCCACGCAGTATTTTATATGTCGTTATCATGTCTCCCCTGACCCTCCTGTCCTCCAGTGTCGTCAGGCCGATTTCCCTTAATCTTTCTTCATAGGACATTCCCCTTAGCTCTGGAACTAACCTCGTCGCAAACCTTTGTACTTTCTCTAGTTTCTTGACATGTGTGTGTGTATGTGTGTGTGTGTGTGTGTGTGTGTGTGTGTGTGTGTGTGTATGTGTGTGTGTGTGTGTGTGTGTATGTGTGTGTGTGTGTGTGTGTGTGTGTGTGTGTGTGTGTATGTGTGTGTGTGTACTCTCCCATTTGGGCTTTCAGGGGTCTAGTCATAGCTCGTGGACCCACCTCTTCACTAGACACTAGGTCTGCTCTCTCCTTGCTCCATGAGCTTTATCATACCTCTTCTTAAAGTTATGTATGGATCCTGCCTCCATTACATCAATTTACAAACTTTTCCACTTCCTGGCATCTCTATGGGTGAAGAATTATTTCCTAACATCTATGTAGCTCATCTGAGTTTTCAACTTTCAGTTGTGACCCCTTGTTGCTGTGTCACACCTCTAACATTGTCCCTATACACCCTTTCAATTCCTCAGTATTTTATATGTTGTTATCATGTCCTCCCTATCTCTCATGTCTTCCAGTGTTGTCAGGTTGAGTTCCCTTAACCTCTCCTCGTAGGACAAAATCCCTCAGTTCCGGGAATAGCTTTGTTGCAAACCTTTGCAAACCTTTGCACTTTCTCTAATTTGTTGACGTGTTTGATCAGGTGTGGATTCCATACTGGTGCTGAATACTCTAATACGGGCAATGTCAGCTAGTGCGTCCACCGTTACTTTGTTGCTCTCGTCATATTCCTGCCTTGGTCTCCTGTTCAGTGACGGGTTGAACATCATTGCTACCATCACTTTTGGGCCCCCAGCAAGCAGTGCTCCTATTATGTAAATATCCGTTACCCCTCTGACTACTCCTCCCATCTTCTCCAAAGTCCAAAGGTTCTTGATCAGTAGTGCATCTCCTCACCCTTGCCCCTCCCCCCTTCTTTCCTCAGGATCTGATAACCAGACGGGAATATTTCATCTGTTTTCACTTCCATGATTGCTATGAAGTCCGGCGATGGCTCATTGATTTTATCCTAGCAATCCTCACTCTTATTTGTAATTACATCTGCATTGTTATACCACACCTTTAGCTTCATTTGTAGGGCAGTGTTCTGGTAGGTGGGAGGGGTTGGTGCTGGCTGTGGGTGTGGTAGGCAGGCCTGAATATTTTGGTAGTCTACTGATTTGGCAGTATTAGTGTTGGGAGGGTTGGGGACTGGATGCAGAATGAAACTTGGATTTTGATATATTAGACACATGTGCAACTCTTGGGTATCTTTATTGAGGAAACGTTTCGCCACACAGTGGCTTCATCAGTGCATACAAAGGAGAATCTTGAAGAACAGGAGGAGAATGAGGTAATCAGTCCCTCAGCCTTGAGTCGATGTGGTCAGTCCATCAATCTTGAATCAATCTATTCAAGATTGATGGAACTGACCACATCGACTCAAGGCTGAGGGACTGATTACCTCATTCTCCTCCTGTTCTTCACGATTCTCCTTTGTATGCACTGATGAAGCCACTGTGTGGCGAAACGTTTCCTCAATAAAGATACCCAAGAGTTGCACATGTGTCTAATTTATCAACTTGTCGGTTCTCTGAACCATTGATCTACAACTTGGATTTTGTTATGGTGTTCGGTTGGTATGGGGTGGTAGGGGTTGAGATGTGTGTGGGGTCTGTGTGTAGTGTTTGCTGTTCCCTTTAAGGATGTGCTACCCTGTCTGCCGGTGCCTACCTTGTCCCTCCCTCGTGCCTCTGGTGCATTCTTTCTCTATCAGTTGTTCCTTTTCTTTGTGTTCTGTGGCGGTCGACGTACACTCTTGAATTTTTGGGAACTCTTTAACAGTAGCTTCCGCTGAAGGATTGTTTCGTGTCATTTCTGACTTGAATGTAAATTTGATTGGGCAGCTCTTTTCCCTCGAGAACCACGCAAGTTTCGATCTCTTTAATCTCCCCCTGTCTTCTCTAATCATATGTCTTCCCTTCTGCCCAGGAAGCTCATTATAAATGATTGTCCTCTCACATTCTCACCCCATTTTGTTCCTCTCCATATCTCTGGATCCTTGGTTGTCACCTTTATCATCTCCCAGACTTAAAAATGGCCTGGTTATTGTTTCTCAGAGATTTCTTTCCTCTTTCCTCTCCTTCCATCCCTCACTGTCTACCTTTATATTCTGCTTCAGAACTTCTAGTTTCTCTTCCAGTCTCTGCATCCTGCCTCAGAAGCAAGAGCCGCAATTCCCACTTCTTGCTCTCTGTGGATATCTTCTCGAGCATTGTGTGGCAAAACTCACTTAACCTTTTATCCATTCCTGTTCATTTTGCTCTTGAGCCTTCCTGCTAGTGCTTCTTGCTCAGCCAGCCATCCCCCGGGACCTTGCTTCTCCGTCCCGCCGTGTGGGGGTTTTTTGTGTGTTTTA
>NC_069423.1:46530563-46547007 GCF_026875155.1 Cherax quadricarinatus | reverse complement strand
AAATTTGCCAGGCATACCATCTAAAGGGGGACAAAAAGATAAAAAACATCCAGGCCTGGGAAAACCTGGGTAGCCACAGCCACTCAAGAGGGAGAGGTTTTTTAGTGCCAGGAAGGAAAAAAAACTGGCAGGAAATGGCAGAAATCGTACACCAAATCCGTCTTCCTGGAGGGGAAAAACCACAGTCGATGGCCTCCACTCCAAACCAACAGATACAGATACTAATGCCGGAAAAAAAATCCCCCCCCAGTACCAACAATACCACCAGTCCGATAACATTCTTCTTTGCAAATATACAGGGTCTAAAGCCAGCAACAAACAACAAAATACCTTTCATCCGTGGACTGCTTGCAGAGGCAAAGGCAATGTTCGCGGCTTTCACTGAGACCCACATAAAGGATCACTTGGACAACGAAATATGGATCCCAGGTTACAACCTATACAGATGTGACAGAGTGAACAGGCAAAAGGGGGGGGGTTGGCCTGTACATTGCAGAGTCAATTGTTTGCACAGAACTGCTTAATGCCTCAAATGACGTAGTGGAAGTTTTAGCAGTAAAGGTCGAGAACCAAAACCTAGTCATTGTGGTAGTATTCAAGCCTCCGGATGCAACATCCCAGCAATTCCAGGAACAGCTGTTAAAAATTGACCACTGTCTGGAAAATCTTCCAGCTCCTGCACCCAACATCTTGCTCCTGGGGGATTTCAACTTAAGGCACCTAAAATGGAGGAATATAGCAAATAATATTGTTGCAGTAATAACACCAGGAGGCAGCTCTGATGAAAACTCACACTCACACGAGCTTTTAAATCTCTGCACAAAATTCAATTTAAACCAGCAAATAATAGAGCCTACTAGACTGGAGAATACACTAGACCTCATCTTCACTAACAATGATGATCTGATAAGAAATGTCACCATATCAAAAACAATATACCCAGATCACAACATAATTGAGGTTCAGACATGTATGCGTGGAGCCCCAGACCGACAAAATGAGACTATAAAAAAGTTGGTAGAATTACCGACAATATGTAAAGTAATGACTTGATAAAGCTCCTGGAGAGCGAAACGTTGCCACAATAAATGTCACATTAGTTGCACTTGTGTCCTTTTACTTTACAAAATGAGACTAGTCACGAGGGAGCATTCACCAAATTCAACTTCAATAACAAAAACATAAAGTGGGACCAAGTAAACCAAGTCCTAACCGATATAAGCTGGGAAGATATACTAAGCAACACAGACCCAAACTTATGCCTAGAACAGATTAACTCGGTGGCACTCGATGTATGCACAAGGCTTATTCCTCTAAGAAAAAGGAGGAGTAGATGTAAAATAGAAAGAGACAGGCGCTCCCTTTACAGGCGACGGAAAAGAATAACAGAGCGGCTAAAAGAGGTCAATATATCTGAAATGCGCAGGGAGACACTGGTCAGAGAAATAGCAAGCATCGAACTTAAGCTAAAAGAATCCTTTAGGAGTCAGGAATCGCGGAAGAACTAAAAAGCCATAAATGAAATCGAAAGAAACCAAAGTATTTCTTCTCCTATGCCAAATCAAAATCGAGAACAACGTCCAGTTTTGGGCCCTACTTAAACAAGATGGGTCCTACACAGATGAAACAAGGAAATGAGTGAGCTACTCAAGTCCCAATATGACTCAGTTTTAGCAAGCCAGCTAACCAGACTGAGAGTCGAAGATCAAAAATGAATTTTTTATGAGAGAGCCACAAAATTTGATTAACACAAGCCTATCCGATGTTATCTAACGCCAAATGACTTCGAACCGGCGATAAATGACATGCCCATGCACTCTGCCCCAGGGCCAGACTCATGGAACTCTGTGTTCATCAAGAAGTGCAAGAAGCCCCTATCACGAGCCTTTTCCATCCTATGGAGAGGGAGCATGGACACGGGGGTCGTCTCTCAGTTACTAAAAACAACAGACATAGCCCCACTCCACAAAGGGGGCAGTAAAGCAACAGCAAAGAACTACAGACCAATAACACTAACATCCCATATCATAAAACTCTTTGAAAGGGTCCTAAGAAGCAAGATCACCACCCATCTTGAAACCCATCAGTTACACAACCCAGGGCAACATGGGTTTAGAACAGGTCGCTCCTGTCTGTCTCAACTACTGGATCACTACGACAAGGTCCTAAATGCACTAGAAGACAAAAAGAATGCAGATGTAATATATACAGACTTTGCAAAAGCCTTCGACAAGTGTGACCATGGCGTAATAGCGCGAAAAAAAGCGCTAAAGGAATAACAGGAAAAGTCGGTCGATGGATCTATAATTTCCTCACTAACAGAACACAGAGAGTAGTCGTCAACAGAGTAAAGTCCGAGGCAGCTACGGTGAAAAGCTCTGTTCCACAAGGCACAGTACTAGCTCCCATCTTGTTCCTCATCCTCATATCCGACATAGACAAGGATGTCAGCCACAGCACCGTGTCTTCCTTTGCAGATGACACCCGAATCTGCATGACAGTGTCTTCCATTGCAGACACTGCAAGGCTCCAGGCGGACATCAACCAAATCTTTCAGTGGGCTGCAGAAAACAATATGAAGTTCAACGATGAGAAATTTCAATTACTCAGATATGGTAAACATGAGGAAATTAAAATCTTCATCAGAGTACAAAACAAATTCTGGCCACAAAATAGAGCGAAACACCAACGTCAAAGACCTGGGAGTGATTATGTCAGAGGATCTCACCTTCAAGGACCATAACATTGTATCAATCGCATCTGCTAGAAAAATGACAGGATGGATAATGAGAACCTTCAAAACTAGGGAGGCCAAGCCATGATGACACTCTTCAGGTCACTTGTTCTATCTAGGCTGGAATATTGCTGCACCTCTAAACGCACCTTTCAAGGCAGGTGAAATTGCCGACCTAGAAAAATGTACAGAGAACTTTCACGGCGCGCATAACGGAGATAAAACACCTCAATTACATGGAGCGCTTGAGGTTTCTAAACCTGTATTCCCTGGAACGCAGGAGGGAGAGATACATGATTATATACACCTGGAAAATCCTAGAGGGACTAGTACGAACTTGCACACGAAAATCACTCACTACGAAAGCAAAAGACTTGGCAGACGATGCACCATCCCCCCAATGAAAAGCAGGGGTGTCACTAGCACGTTAAGAGACCATACAATAAGTGTCAGGGGCCCGACTGTTCAACTGCCTCCCAGCACACATAAGGGGGATTACCAACAGACCCCTGGCAGTCTTCAAGCTGGCACTGGACAAGCACCTAAAGTCAGTTCCTGATCAGCCGGGCTGTGGCTCGTACGTTGGTTTGCGTGCAGCCAGCAGCAACAGCCTGGTTGATCAGGCGCTGATCCACCAGGAGGCCTGGTCACAGACCGGGCCGCGGGGGCGTTGACCCCCGAAACTCTCTCCAGGTAAACTCCAGGTAAACACTAGCGCGCGCGCACACACACACACATACACACACGAGGGCGCACGCACGGACATGTGCACACGAGCGTACAAATATATGCATACACACAAGGACGCACACCCACACACACACACACAACCACACACACACCCACACTACACCCACATCCTCACACACACCTCACACACACCCACACACCCACCCACCCACCCACACACACACACACACACCACACACACACACACACACACACACACACACACACACAAACACACACAACGGTAATGCATTATTTACAGCTAGCAAAGTCAGTGGTATTTCTCCAGAATGTTGTTAATATAACACTGTGGATAAAATACTTTGCCATTTCTTGAACATTCTGAGTGAGTTGTTTCTAAATTCAATAATTTGATCACACTCCAGTACCATAATACGCAGGGTGTGACAATAGTCCATCTGGCAAAGTATACATTTCGTTTGGTCTACATTCTGGTTGGTTGTGATTCTAACCCTGCATAGAAACTTTGTAACCCAGCCGGAGCCGGGCCAGTAGTGACATCAGAGTCTGCTTATTCTTGTGGATGCACCATAGACATGTGGCTCCTCTGCATGATGGAATGATGATAGAGGACTACTTGTGGTCAATCTCCCTAAGTCTTAAGACATAAAGTTCATTTGAACATTCTTTTCGTTTATTGTTCTCATTACTGCCTAACGACAACCCAAGATTGAATCTACCCCCTCTTTGAAAGCATAACAGCTTAGCCACTTTATCAGTTCTATCATGCATCTGATGACAAAAGTGAAATTGGAATCCACAGCATGTGCACTCTGGACTCACTGTCCACAATCTTACCATACCTGTGTCTGGCTTCTGACACAAGCATGCCACAATTTGACTTAATGAGTTGAGAGCCTTTTATGGATGACAGAAATCAGTTAAATTAAATAGTGTCAACCTTAGATAATGGACAATTGAGAGCAAGGAGTATGGCAAACAGTTCTGTTTGAAGGGTAGAGGGCCCAGTTATTGATGGCGTTGCACAATTTCTTTATGAAGAGCATCACTCTGTGTGACACAGCAGGCATACCAGCTGCACCAGTGGACTGGTGACAGAACCATCAACGTTAAATAATTTGTGAAGATTGTTCTGTGAGACTAAGGTATCATTACACTTAAGGCATCATGTTTGGCTTCAAGACGAAGCTTTGGTTGTGATTTAAGAAGAGTTTTTGGGGGGAATGGAGGAATGGTAGTTTGGATTATTATTATTATAATCAAAAAGAAGAGAAAAGAAGAGAAGGAAAAGCGCTAAAAAAGGGGGCCCCCCCCCACAAAAAAAAAGGGCCTTATACAGGCAATGGCTAGTTATGGAATTAGGTAATATCCCATGGAGCAGGAAATAAATGTCTCTGTTGTCTAACTTGATATAGATCATGTAGCTGGTTCATGCGGAGGTCGGTTCCAGTTTTTTCGATCCATCTGGAAGGATGTTCACCAGTGCTGAGAAAGTTTGGGAGGGCTTCTGTTGCAGGGGTTTTGAATGGGTTAGCCTAAGCATATTGACCCCAATAAGGATTTTCTTTCAGTAACACGATCTCTTATGCTAGGAATATTAAGTTCTTTCCGCCATATTTAAAATTTTGGCAGTAGGAGGGATCCTAGGATGATCCTCATTGCTTCGTTTTTGCAGTTTAGTTTTTCCAGCCCTCCAACAAAAGGGGCCCTTTTTTCCAGTCAGACACGAGTGCAAGTAGTGGCGCCGCGCATAATACAACCAATGATCTAATATAAGCACAGATACATCATTTTCACAATTTTTAACATTAGCACCATCCTGGGGTTGAAATGAAACCCAGCCACAATCTCTAAGTGCTCTCAGCTTTCTTTGTATTGGCGACAAAGTCTCGTTACAACAGGTCCAAGTAGTGAACCTCAAGCTAGATACTGTATCTGCTTACATATTCTAGAAGAAACCCTCATGCCAAACTGGATATGACGAAACCTGTGCCTCTTGCCGAGGAGGACGTCTGTTGCAGTATCTTTGTTTTATCCCCTGAGATTATTAACCCCAGGTCCTGACACCCGGCTAGTACATGATTAAGAATGTTTGGGTGTTTGAGATCGGTATGGTGTGAATCATTATGTCATCAGCAAAAACTAACCATATAATGATGGGGCTGCTAGGCATGGCATAAGTAAAAGGCATTTAATCAAAATGTGAAAAAGGGTGGGACTAAGCACACCTCCCCCCTGTGGGTTCCTTAATTCAAATCTTTAGTTAACTTCTATGTCCCTGGAACAACACAGACGACTTTCTGTTGGACAGGTAACTTAATTCCAGCGGAGAAGCCAATCCTCAAAATCCATTTCGGGCAAGTTCACTAATGATTACATGTCGGATGGCTAACATCAAAAACGGATTTAAGGTCAAGGAGGTTCGTGTATGAAGCTGTCAGGTGTGCAGAGTGAGAAAGGTGGTAATGCAATGGATGCACGCCTCCTTCATGCATGAAGCCATGCAACCGGGGAGACAGGAATTGCTTAATTTATGTGCATAAGGACGATTAAGAATCATCTTTCGATGTTTTACAACAAGCAGCTAGTAAGGGGATATTGGTCGAACATGGAGTTTTGTTGATTGGGCTTCGGAAGGGAATAATGGGCTAATTGGTCCAGAGATTTTAGGGGAGGTCCCCGTGACATAACTCATGTTATTAATTTCAAGTAAAGGATTACTGGTACTCGACACAGCAGTCTGAGTATGTTGTAAAGTAATGCCATCCTATCCAGGCGTGACGTGGAAGTTGCCCTTAGTTAGAGCTGGCTAAGTTCATAATTATGATAGGAATGTTGCAGTCATCTGCCTGAATGAGCATTAAGCAAACGTCTCTCCTTGCATCATATTTGTCCATTAATTTCGCCTTGTGGTACTGGGAAAAGACTGTCATAGCTAGATGTAGCAGCCAAGCACTGACTAACTCATTTGCCCTATGCAAGGGATGAGGGTGCGCTAATCTGCAGTTCTGTTACCTTAATTCTATTTTATGTCCCTCCATGCGGCTAAGTGGGGAGTGAGCATTGAGACCATTGACAAATTGTTCCCAGTCTGTTTGCCGCAGCTCGTCTACGCTCTCTGCTAAGCAGCAAGGGACAGTTTGGAAGAGGCTCAGCATTTCAGGGTACAATGGTTTCTATAGGCTAGGCCTGTCTGCGAGAAGCCACGTTTCAATGTTCGAAGTTTAGAATCATTGTAATAAAGTATGGTTTTTATAAGACTTATGATTATTATGTGAGGGTCATTTGGATTTAGAGTAGTAGGAGGTTTCAGAGGCGGCTTAAGAAGTTTCTGAATACTGCTTCACAAGGTCATTGTTAAAAGTCTCGACAGTGGTACATATAGGAATTTACAGTCAGTCACATGTGCCAACACAGTCATCATGTTGATCAGGGGAAAACATTAAACGTTTCCATTGAATATCCCACAGGGAGGATAGTATTACCAATATCTAGAGAGGTTTTAGCCTTGGGAAATGATCAGACGCTATAATCTGTTTACAAATGAAGACTCACAGCTGGCAGAAGTAATGTTGAAGCCAAGACACAGATCAAGGACACCTCCATAGATATGTGTGGGTTCAAGGTCACTACAATTTGCACATTGTCTGACTGTTTAAGAGTGACAACAGTTGATTGCCATTTACGGAATACCAAAAACTGAGTGTTTCCCAATGCTTTTGTGTATTGCATTATAATCACAATCATGAGAGTAGGTTCAGAGTGAGCACAAGTTGGGAGCTCAAGTAATTAAAATTATCAGCAAGAGCATACAAGTTAAAAATATGTTGAGAGGAGAGTTCCCAAATTTAAATCCAACACGTGATACTGTAGCCACTCTGTTTTTTATGTGCAAGAAGTGATGGGGAAGTGATTTTTTAAATATATATGAACACAAGAATTAGTTAGATTTGAGGTTATAAGCAAACTAAAAACGATGGCAATTTAGGGGGTTGGGATTTTTCGGGGACTCTGCCACTCTTGTAGACAACTCAATATCAATGGATTTCAGTGGTTACTTTATGATGCAGGTTCAGAAATCTTTTTCTAAGTGATGCAATATTCCAACTTTAAATGGATAGTTTATACGAGTTTGGTTTCCATTATAAAAGTCCAGGGATAGAATTCAGTTTCTCAGCAAAATGAAAAAAAAATTACTAAATAACAAAACAGCATAATCAATTTCAATATCTTCAGTATTATCCTTATCCATGAGTCTCCTAAGTGCACATTCCATTAGTGAGGACATCTATTGGGAGGTCTTTGTACACAGGGGCACAGCGATCTTTTGTGAATGTATGGATCGTGACACTATATCTCGCATCACCTCTTGCTTTTATTACACTCATCACTATCATCACATGTTCACGTCCCTATCATTATGACCCAGTGATACATACACCATTATCAACAACCGGAGTCATCTCCACACTCAGTATCTATGAATACAGTTACATCAGGTTTATATCATGATCGCCTTCACTGCCTTATCATTCTTCACTGTGATTGTAAACACTACTAAATCAGATCATCGTTTGTAATTATTAACACCACTATATTCATCAGTGTGTTGATCATCACCCACACCATTTTCATAATGGTATGACCATCTGTGGGTTGATGTACTCATTGCACCCTAAGTTTTCCTCGTGGTGCTCAAGTTGTTGTTTCAAACACCATTGTTGCTTCTACGTACTGTTAGCGCAGAGTTGCATGTTGTGTACCACCCCGCAAGACTAGCTTCATCAGGAGGTATGAAGTCCCCGGTTCAGCTGAGCCAGGTGGGCTGACTGGACAGCTCTGACTCAGCAGACAGGTGGTTGTCAACACCAGCCAGCATTACTAGTGTTAGATAGCAGACGTCGATCGTGCTTGTTGATGTACTCCCAGATTGACTCGCTCAAACCAATATTGTCTGAAATCAGGCAGGCATGGGTCAGTATATTCAGACATGAAGTATCTGGTAGACATACTGCCTCACATGGGTGGTGATGGAGTGAGGCGGGAGCCCTGCGGCGGCGATGTGAGCAGCTTTCGCTCTGCATGTCACATGAGCAGCTGTGACTCCTGGAGTATCACATTGATACATTGTAATGCAACGGGCTGGTTGTTTTCTTGATCATATCATAGCTATGGTGAGAAGGATGGGCATTGGCACGCATTGCACCACAGTGTGACTTAGATGGGCACTTTCCAAGCAATGTACCCCCAGCGCTGGGACACTTGTAGCATCTACGTGAGGTGGTTTGTACAAAGCTTATTTTGTAACTCCTGTTAAGCACCTAGCACGAGAGTAGATTATGATGGTGGAGTCCCTTGGCCACTTCCACTCAGCCAATATCAGATTCATTTGGAAGTCGACGAAGGTTTGCAATTGATCTGACAACAGGAATTTAGGATCCATGTACTTATTGGACATTGTGGTAACAATAATGCACTTTAGGTGATATTGGTGGGGCAGCTTGGAGTTGGATGTTAGCTATTTATGAGTAAGAAGTTTTTCTATGAATGTTGGGTCGTTAGTAACAAAAACGTAATTACCCTCGTCATGACGAAGCGAATCCGAGGTTTCCTCTGGGTTGTCTAATGAAGCTTCGTAAACCCATCTAAACTTGACCTAATCTCAGTGTTTAGCAGGGAAATCAAGCCTAACCTTCTGCGATGGTTGTGTTGCTCTCGTTGTTTCTTGCAGCTAGCCTCTCTTTTAAATCCTCTTTCTTTTTTCAAAGCTCCCTTACTTCTAAAACGTAACGAATTCGCCCTTCACCATCATTTACTTCATATCACATCCATAGGTCACTTCTAGTTCAGGCTTGCTTGAGGTAGGAAGAGTTAAGTCTGTTACTTTTGGGTCAGCTAAACCTCCCTTTATTCCATAGAGAGAAAGGGACCTGGAAGGGATATTCACCTCGCTAGACACAGGCAATATGGGTGTAGTGGCCTGCGGGTCGCAGTGCGATTTTCAAGGTCCATTCAATGGCCCACAGTCGTCTGAGAGTACCAACCACTGTACTACTTGTTAATTACTCCAAACCCACAGCCTCTTAACACATCTAGCACACGTGTCTTGGAATGACAGGGACAAATTTTCACTTCCTAAGAACTAATTTCACAACACGAAGGTATGGCCGAAACAATGTGGAGCATTCACAAAGGCATATGGAACTCAGAACAGATGTAGCTGCAGTGTAAACTTGGCCTTCACTGGCTGGCTTGGAGTGTGTTTAGCCTGGAATCAGCTAAAACTTGCCCTTATCCTATATGTAGATAATGGCGACTAGTTTAAAGGGATACGGGTGAATAAGAAAGTCGAGGAAGGGACATTCACCTCACTAGACACTGAGTATGGGTGTATGTGGCCATGCGGGTAATTATGTGCCCATTTTCAAGGATTCACCCAGCAGGGCCAGACATTCCTCACTCATTTTAGCCTTACGTAGGTATGATGGTAGCACAATGTCCTAAGTCAGTGTAATCACTCGTCAAATAGTTACACAAATCTGCAGTCAACTTGCAGAACTCACATATTCGAGTACCAGGGCAGCAGCAAAATACACCTCTACAACAAATAGCACTACCATCCCATATCATAAAAATCTTTGACAGGGGTCCTAAGAAGCAAGATCACCCACCCATCTTAGAAACCCATCAGTTACACATCCAAGGGCAACATGTTTTAGAACAGGTCGGCTCCTGTTCTGTCTCAACTACTGGATCACTACGACAAGGTCCTAAATGCACTAGAAGACAAAAAGAATGCAGATGTAATATATACAGACTTTGCAAAAGCCTTCGACAAGTGTGACATGGCGTAATAGCCGCACAAAATGCGCGCTAAAGGAATAAACAGGAAAGTTCGTCGATACCGGATCTCTAAATTTCATCACTAACGAACACAGAGAGTAGTCGTCAACAGAGTAAAGTTACGGAGGCCAGAGATACGGTGTTGAAAAGCTCTGTTCACAAGGCCACAGTACTAGCTCCCATCTGTTTCCTCATCCTCATATCCGACATAGACAAGGATGTCAAGCCACAGCACGTGTCTTCTTTGCAGATGACCCCGAATCTGCATGACAGTTGTCTTCCATTGCAGACACTGCAAGGCTCCAGGCGAACATCAACCAAATCTTCAGTTGGGCTGCAGAAAAAAATATGAAGTTCAATGATGGAAATTTTCAATTATCAGATATGGTAAAACATGAGGAAATTAAATCTTCATCAGAGTACAAAACAATTCTGCCCACAAAATAGAAGCGAGAAAACACCAACGTCCAAAGACCTGGAGTGATATGTCGGCGGATCTCACCTTCAAGGACCATTAACTTGTATCAATCGCATCTGCTAGAAAAATGACAGGATGGATAATGAGAACCTTCAAAACTAGGGAGGCCAAGCCCATGATGTCGGACACTTTAGGTCATTGTTCTATCTAGGCTTGGAATATTGCTGCACTCTAACAGCACCTTTCAAGGCAGGTGAAATTGCCCGACCTAGGAAAATGTTACAGAGAAACTTTCACGTCGCGCATAACGGAGATAAAACACCTCAATTACTGGGAGCGTTTGAGGTTTCTAAACCTGTATTCTGGACGCAGGAGGGAGAGGAGGGATACATGATTTTATAACCTTTGAAAATCTTAGATGGGACTAGTACCGAACTTGGCACCACGAAAAATCAATCACTACGATAGCAAATGACTTGGCAGACGATGGCACATGCCCCCCAAATGAAAAGCAGGGGTGTCCACTATCACGTTTTAAGAAGACCATACAATAAGTGTCTAGGGGCCCCGAATGACTGTTCAACTGCCTCCCAGCACTAATAAAGGGGGATTACAACAAGGACCCCTGGCACAGTCTTCAAGCTGGCATGGGACAAGCCTCCCTCTAAGAGTAGTTCCTGACAGCCGGGCTGGTGGCTCGTACGTTGGTTTGCGTGAGCCTGCTGCAAACAGCCTGGTGATTCAGGCGCTGATCCACCAGGAGGCCTGGTCACAGACAGGGCCCGCGAGGGGCGTTGGACCCCCGACCGAAAACTCTCTCCAGGTAAACTCAAGGTAAAACACTGCATGTTTGATAAGGCGAATGGCTGAGTTTAAAGGTGGAGAGGTTGGGGATACAGGAGAAAACAGCAGGGGTAACTGGCACACACATTCACTTTTCTTCACATATGTCAATATGGGCAAAAGTTCAGGCAGGTTTTGGAAGTGCAGTGCCTCGCTCAAGGTCACTGCTACTGACTGAGGCAGACTTCTCAAGAGTTACCAAACACTGCAATACTCGTACAAATAGTTACTCACTTCAAAATTGCAGAACTACTGGCACACGTTGTTGTGGAAGTGAAAGACGAATTTTCAGTGAGTGGGACAACTGGGTTACAACTCACGTAGGACTGCACACTCGTGTTTATTCCTCAGGTGGCTTTAAAAAGCGATGAGTTGTGAGCATTTTTCAGAGGCAGAGTAGCAGTTGGACTAGCAAAATTCGCCTCTACACTGTATGTTGTGGAGGCGAAAAGGATGAGGTCATATGAAGGCAGAGGGGAGCAGAGGCTTGTGAGGCTTTTGAAAAGAAAACTATTTCAGTGTTTCACTAGGTATATCCCTAGTGCAATTCGCACATAAGTGTCTCACAACACTGAAGCTGTCTTCAACAGTAGGAGTTTTAATGATGTATTATCAGTCGGGAGAAATGGGTTAGGCCTGCAAATTAGTAGGTCCAGATCCCCCCCAGCACACGTCTCTCCCCTCAACCACACAGCCGAGACTGCTCACGTTTCAAACCTGAACTTTTTTATTTTTCGTTCGATTTCTTTTTTTTTTTTTTGTACGTAAAGAAGAACCTTTCAATTTGTAATGTGACCAAGTTTCAATAGATAGCTAAAAAAACAACTGAGAAAAAAAAGTATTTCTAATAATCATAATATGAACAGTATTTTCGTAGTTAATGGGGATTGGAGAAGCTGTTTCGGCATTATCTACGCATAAAACAATTGCTAAACTGTATTTCAAATGGTCATCCAAAACTGTAATTTATCCTTTCGTCATTTTTAAAAAAAATAAGGTTTCTATGGTTTTGATATTCAGCTAAATATCTGACTTTTGCCTCACAAAAATCAAAAACAAATTATGATATCTCAAATAAGCTGTCCATTTTCGTTGTAATAAAACCAATCTTTCCTTTATGTTCTCTGTGAATTTCATTAAATTCTGCTTATTATTAACGAAAACACTGGCTTATATATGTGAATAACTTACTTCCGAGATAATCCGCGAAACAGCCGGACCACCGATTTTTTTTTTTTATTCGAGAAAATGGCATTTTTCTCAGCATTACGAGTAATATCATAGTTACCCCATCTTCTGGAGGCGGAAAGAAGAGAATGGAGCCCATTCCTGACTATGGAAATATTATATTTCAGAGGGAGCGCAGGAAAGTATATGCTTACTATTATTCATTCTGGGCATTTACCATATTTCTTTGTTATTATATTGTTTATTATGTTCATACTAGATCAATTGTGATCAGATAAATAAGCCCGTAGAAAGCTATAATAGCGTTATATTGAGCAATATTCCCCGGCCATCCCGAGACTGGAATTTTCCATGACGTCAGCAAATGTTACCAGAAGGTTCCTGGTTGGCTGGAAGTCTAACGTATAAGTCCCCACCCACTGTTTATGGATGCAAATTCGTCATTATTATTTTATTTTTTATTTAGTTAATTTAGCATTCATACAGAGGTACAAAATTATCTTAGAGACAACAGCGGCCAGCGGCAACAGAAAACCTTATCCTCTATTTTAACTTCTACTGAGGTTTCCCAGCAGACCAGTGATGGACCTAATCAAGACCCACATAACCACTAACATGTGTGGATACCCAGGAAAGAATATAAATCAAACTGCAGAAACCTACCAAAAGTTCACAAATTCACCAACTAAATAGGACTCGTACATACCACCTTACCCTGCTGCCACTGGAAGTGATACTCCACAACATTCACCCACGCCTATTTTCACCCGAAAGCCACAGCCAATGTACAAGAGTTCAGAACAATAAAAGATGATCCAGTAACCAAAGCTAAGGACCTTCCTAACAGCAAAGGTGAGAGCAGTAAAAACACGAAGGAAAAACTCTGTGAGGTACTGCCAGCCATGGACACAACCCTCATACCCCCGGCACCACCACACACACGAAGACAACAACAAACATGGCTGCTGCACAGTCCATGATAACTCCTTCCCAGGAATTTGGATGTCTAAGAAGATCACCGACCAAGAAATAGCTAACTTCTTTCGATTCAGAACAAACGTCACCAACACTAACTCAAGAAAATGCAGGAACTAAAAGCTAAAGCATTGCAGATTACCTCAACAAGATCACAGCTCTAGACATAAACTAGACACTCTTAGAAACAACAAAGCAACACCCACACCCGGTTCCCTAGACACCATCAACACACTAAAGACCAAGTCACCCTACTTACTACCAACATTAAAGAACATAAGACACATAAAGAACATAAGAAAGGCAGGTAAAAACAATGCAGGAGGCTGCAGGCCAACTAGGCAGGTCCTTTACATTCATCCACTAACAAAACAATTTAAACCAACCAATTTTCAATGCCACCCAAGAAAATAAGCTCTGATGTGAAAGTCCCACTCAAATCCAACCCTCCCACTCATGTACTTATCCAACTAGATTTGAAACTACCTCAAAGTCCTTAGCCTCAATAAACCCAACTAGGTTGACTGTTCCACTCAACAACTACCCTATTCTAACCAATATTTTCCTATGTCCTTTCTAAATCTAAACTTATTAATTTAAATCCATATTACTGCGGGTTCTCTCTTGGAAAGACATCCTCAAGACTTATTAATTTCACCTTATTAATACCTATCTTCCACTTATACACTTCGATCAGGTCTCCCCTCATTCTTCGTCTAACAATTGAATGTAACTTAAGAGTCCTTCAATTTTCTCATAAGGAAGATTTCTAATGCTATGTATTAATTTAGTCATCTACGCTGAATGTTTTCTCAACGAATTTATGTCCATTTTGTAATATTTATGGACTACCAGTTTTCCATTATATTTACACCTCAATCAAATCCCTCTAATTCTACGCCTTTCTAGAGTGCAGATTCAGGGCTCTCAGTCTAATCCTATGAAAGATTTCTGAATACATGGGATCAACTTCGTACGTTTTCCAGTGCATTTACATCCATTTCTGTAATACGTGGACTAAAACTGTGCTTGCATTTTTTTTTTTTTAATCAAAATGAGGCCTAACCAAAAAGATATTATAAAGTTGAAGAACAGCCTGAGGACTTTATTATTTAGACTCTTGTATGAAGCCAAGGATTCTGTTAGCCTTTATTGCTAACACTAATTACACTGTTGTCTTGGTTTTAGATTACTGCTAACCAGAACTCCTACTAATCCTTTTCACAATCCATAATATAAGATCTACATTATTTATTTATATGTGGCCATTGGTTATTTAGGTCCAAAATTTAGAACTTTGCATTTCTCTATATTAAAACTGCTATCTCTCTGCCACTTCTCTGACCATTGCATCAGTCTATTCAAATTCATCCTGGAGTGCTCTTTGTCCTCATTAGAATGAATTGGATGGCCTTATTTTGGTGTCTCGGCAAATTGCTTATGTCGCTATTTATTCCTTCATCTATGTCGTTTATGTAGATGTGAACAACAAGGGGCCCAACACTGACTCCTGTGGAAACACTGGCTTTTTGACGTGCCCCGATTCTGATTTCTCCCCATTTATACAAACTCTTTGGTGCCTATTTGTCAACCATGCCTCTACCCAGGAAAAAATTCTCCTATTCCGTGTGCCTCAAGTTTCCTCAATAGCCTCTGATGTGGAACTCTATTGAAAGCCTTACTGAAGTCCATATACACAATATCATATTCAATACCATGATCCACCTCCTCAAATACCTTAGTGAAGAAAGTAATTCATAAGACAGGAATGCCCCTTTGTAAAACCGTGCTGAGATTCATTAATCAATTTATGCCTTTCGAGATGGCTACAAATTGCTTCGGCAATTATTGATTCCATAAATTTTCCCACTATGGAGGTAAGGCTTATTGGTCTATAGTTCAAAGTTAAGAACCCGTCACCTGCCTTGTAAATAGGTATTACATTTGCCATTTTTTATTTATCAGGCACTATGCTAGTTTGTAGTGATATATTGAAAAGATTAGCCAAAGGTATGCTAATTTTCTCTTTACATTCCTTTAACACTCTTGCAAAACAGTTCATCAGGGCCTGTGGATTTATTAGGTTTTAATTTCTCTACTTGTTTGAGAACCATATCACTAGTTACCGCAATCGCATATACCAAAACAGCACAGATTTAGGACTGACCCCTGTGGGACCCCGCTTGTGTTTAATGCGATTTATTGGTAGGCTGTAAGTAGGTGCGTGAATGATAAACTTCTTCGGAGGCTTCTTTGTTTATTGAAAAGTTGTGGTGGGTACACAGGCATTTTGTGTTTGTAACCCATGGCCAGGCAGGGCCATCCTACGAGAGGGAGAACTAGTAGGCCTTGTGTCTTCCTGCTAGGCCGCTGTGAGAGTGAGTGTGGGCCCAGCATCCCACAGACTGGACAGGCCCCGAGGGCAGCACTTTAGTGGCACGAAATATGAACTAAGCTGGCAGACCCGCAAGGCTGTCTGTGCAGACAGTACAGGCTGTCTATATTCGCTCGGCCACCTACCCCGACAATACTCTTGTAGGAACAGGGCACAGAACACAAAATAAAAAAACATATATATACATATGGACATGGAAAAAAAAACTTCCTACAGGGAGGGAAGAAAAAAACATGTGGGGTGTGCAACATCGTGGTCATAGGGGGAGCATAAGGGCATCACGCAGCCTTCCTGCGTTGGACAAAACTGAACACAAAGAACATTGCTTGGTGAGCTT
>NC_069423.1:46498172-46530063 GCF_026875155.1 Cherax quadricarinatus | reverse complement strand
TGTGGGGGGGTGGGGGTGGGGGGGTGCGTGATAAGAATTTTGGGTAGAGGACAGTTAAAACTTAAATCCCCCTTATTCACTTCTTTTTTAAGACAGAAAATTCCTTTTACATTATTAAAGTGCATCAATTGGAAAAAATGTTATTTTTTGGAAAGTCTGCAACATAAGCACAAAATATAGAGTTATCGATAAAAGTGCCCCCAGAAATTAATTAAATGAACTACTTTGGGAAGAAAAAGACAGACAACCCCTATGAGTAAAATAAAAAACCGGTGTGATGGAAGTGTTGTTAGATGAAAGAATTAGATGAAGTAAACGAAAGTACGGACTAGAGTGAAAATGCATACAAAAATACTGAAAAAAATAAAGGAAACTATGGCCCAAAAATGAAAGGTGAAGGTTAATATAGGGAAAGGGTGTAAGGCGCTATACATAATTACAGATAAAGCATAAGGTGAATTACAAGCCAAATATAAAATATAACCATTCACGCTAAAAAATAAAAATTTCAAAAAAAAGGGGGCAAAAAAAAGATCATGTTGTTTGACCTGGGGAGATGGTACCCCGGACAGTGACTCTCACAGTGTGACCAGGTCACTGTTAGTTGGCCCGGGGGTGAGGAAACCGGGCAGTGACCTCACGGTCGCCAGGTCATGTTAGTTTTGACCCGGGGGTGTGGTACCTGGACAGTACTCTCACGTGTGGGCCAGGTCCTGTTAGTTGGATGGGGAGTGGGTACCTGGACGTGACTCAAGGCCAGGTATGTT
This sequence comes from Cherax quadricarinatus, assembly GCF_026875155.1. Lineage (NCBI taxonomy): Eukaryota > Metazoa > Arthropoda > Malacostraca > Decapoda > Parastacidae > Cherax > Cherax quadricarinatus. The sequence continues at coordinate 46,529,296 of NC_069423.1, read as the reverse complement.
TGTTTACTGGGGATTGGTACCTGGACGGGGGACTCTCCAGTTTACCCGGTCCCGTTAGTTGGGGCCCGGGATGATTGTACTGGCGGTGACCTCAGGGTGACCAGGTCATTTATTTTGGGCCTGGGGATGTGTGTTCCTGGGGGATCCCAGTGTACCAGGTCATGTTAGTGGACCTGGGATGGTGTGTACCGGACGGTGACTTCACGGTGACCCCGTCTCCCTGAAGAAAAAAAATATTTTACGATTTTTAGATATTTTAAAAACTGGGTTGTTGTAAAGATACAAACCCTCATATTAAGGAGGGGAAATTTATCGGTGGTGAAACATAGTAGTTAATGACGATTAGGAAACACTTTCCCATTTCCGGGGTAATGACCATGGAAAAAAATGTGATAAAGGGGGGGCAGTAACCCCAGGGCGTAGGGTACAAGTTTAATATGTTTAATATCCCCCCAAGGGGGTAGAGAGATTATTTCTGTATAAGTAAAGTATAAATATAAATAAAGAAGGTAGATAAGATCACTTTTGACTCCCCAAATTATCACTCTGATAGATGGGGGGGGGCAGTACAAAGGATTCAGGGGAGGGTAAAGCTGCCTCTCGGGGAGGTTCCCGGTTGCAATCACGGGCCAAATGTTGTCTTACAACACTTTCGGGTTTAAAGAACGCGGGCTCGAGGGAATTTTCCGCCCCCCCGTCCTAGCAAAAAAAAGTTCTTCCCGGGGACTACGGTACCCTTTATTTTGCAGTGCTGATTTTCCAGGGGGGAGGCTTAAAGCAGTGAGAAAGGTCATCTAGGGAAGACCTTTGTGCTGAAAAGAGTCTTATAGGAACTTTGACATATATATTTTTCCTCTTACCCACTCTCAGATGGGGAGAGGCTTAAGTGGTGCGATATTGTTTATATATATATATTATAATATTTATATATATATAAATTATATATATATATATATATATATAATATATTATAGTTTAGACTAGAGAAGATAGTACTATATAGTTATATGTAAATTTAAAAAAAAAAATAGGGGTTTGACATATTTTTATTAATTCACATACAAAAGGGCATAGCTGGCAAAGTTTTTTAGCGCGAGCAAAGGGGCGAAACTGTGCAAGTTTTAGTGGTTAGACTGAATGACTGCGCTCCTCCTGTTCACTTTCTGTAAGATTGATAACCTCCGCTCGAAAATGATTTCCTTTTCAGGTACATCATCATCTGCCTTTACTCCATCTGCTGTCTTTACTCCATCTGCTGTCTTTACTCCATCTGCTGGCTTTACTCCATCTCCAGCATTTACTTCACGTCGGGGGTTTTCCCTTCCTTCTCCGACTGCTTGTCAGGGTGCGCTTCAAGGTCGGCAGTTTGTTCAGCACCTGCTGCGGCAGTGACCTCAACAGAGTCATCAGATTGAGCAGTAGCGAGCGTAGAGAGGTTCACAACGAGGTCATCAGACTGACATGAGGGAAGGTTCTGCGTTTCATCGTTGTCAAGATCTGGTTCTTTCTTCATAGGTTCCTCTATATCAGATGAACTGTTCCCATCTTCCACAGGCTGTAAGTCATAAAGAGAACATATTTATCACTTTCAAATAAAGGAGTGGGACTCGTCTCTAATCTACCAAAGGAGAGAAACATAGAAGACATACCCTTTCCTGAGGAAGTCTATGTTTGCGTTTCCTACTATCATCACAATGACACCGGTTTAGGAGTTTGATGCCGGCGTGTTCCTTCCCTTCCAATCTACCAGCCGATAAAATCAAAACTTTACAAATTCTGACTGGCCCAGTGAAAACTGTTGAAGAAAAAAAGGAGACTCAACTTTAAAATTATTATAAGTCTCTTGCGCTCGTTTGTTTCGTTAATATTCAAAGAGAAGTATCCAATCTACCAGCCGATAAAATCAAAACTTTACAAATTCTGACTGGTCCAGTGAAAACTGTTGAAAAAGAGACTCAACTTTAAAAATTATTATAAGTCTCTTGCACTCGTTTGTTTCGTTAATATTCAAAGAGAAGTTTTAGCAAAATAAATGTCTCGCTTACCAGAATCGAGAATGTCTGCTTCCTTCACCATGATGAGAGTAAAGGCTATGGAGAGGTCAGCCTCTATCTTTTGCGGGGAAGACAGCTTCAGCGGGCTCTTATATACAGCTCAGAGAGGACCTTACCAGCCAGGAGGGGTATTTGGGGGATACTCTCGTCAGAGGTGACCTTCCTCACAGAGGGAAGCACAAATGTAACCTTTGTGGAAAATTTTTAATTTTCCGAAACTATAGCGCCTAATGGTTTTTGTCCCGTTGAGTCAAATTATTTGAAATAGAGTAGAACCAAATTTCCCCTTGGGCGCATGGGGGATGTGCGGGGGGGGAAAAGCGCGTATTTTTTAAATGGGGGGTGGGGAAAGCGGGAGAAAAAGGGAACCACGAAATTGACGTACGGGGGCCTAGGTTTTTGGGGCCTCTTTTAATTAAGAAGTGTCGTAATGTTCCTGGTGGAGGTGGGGAAAGGGATTTAGGGGGACCACAGTAAAGGGGTAAAAGTGTGATAAGAGGGACCGGGGGTGCTGACGGTCAAAGGGGGATGTTCCCGGGGGAAAATTACCCTTGGTTTAATATCACTCACGGTCTCAATTTAATGGAGGCCCTTTAGTTTTTTAAAATAGTTTTGGGGGACGTTAAATGTCTGGAATTGAAGTATTAAGGGTTAAGTTAAGTTAAGGAATTGGAAGTGAAAAAATTTCTTTGGGCTCCGGTAAAACACGCTAAAACCTGTTTTTAACGAGACGGAAAGGGAAACTCCTTGAGTCACGACGTTAAAGCGGAAAACCAGGGAACCTCCCCTGCTGGAATGAGAATTTTTTTGTGTCGGTGTAGCGGGATCGAAAATGAGATGGTAACAAGAAATGAGGAATTTAACCCCGTTAATAAACCCTTCTGTTTTTGCAACCTTAGATGGCCCTGGGGGGTTTTTTTTAAAAAATTTGGTTACGGGATCCGCTACATCAAATGACCACCAGGAAAAAAGGGAAGTAGTGGGTTTTGTACAAATGTTTTTTTGGGGGGTTTTTTATCCCCCCCCCCCTTCATTATTTAACTAATTAAAAAAATTTCCAATTTTGGGGGGTTTGGGGGGTTAAACATGGGTCCGGTGTTGGAAAAATTGTAGGGAAGGAAAAGCCGGGGGGGGGGTTGTTTTTTTGTTCCCCCCGGGGGCTTTTTTCCCGTTAAGAAGGTTTTAATTGGGGGTTTTGTGGGATGTGGAAAAATTTTGGGGGGGGTTTTTTTTTTTTTTTGGGGGGGTTGGGGTTTTGTGTGTGGTGGTGATTTACCCTTTTTGTTTTGGGGGGTGGTTTTGGTGGGTTTTTAAAGGGTTTTTTGGGTTTGGGTAAATTTTGGTGGGTTTTTGGGGTTTGGGGGGTTGGGAAATTTTGGTGGGAAAAAAAAGTCCCCCGGGGGGGGGTTTTGTTTTTTTGAAGTTTGGGGTTAGCGGGTTTTGTGTTTTTGGTAAATTTTTTGTTGGTGTGGTTTTTTTTGTGGTTTTTTGTTAAAGGGTGTGGTTTTTGGTTTTGGGGGAAAAGGGGTGGTAAATTTGGGGGGGGGAATTTTTGTTCCCCCGGGGGTTTTTGGGGGTAAAAAAGGTTTTTTTTAATGTTTTTTAATTTTAAAAATTAAAAAAAAAAAAAATTATTTTTTTTTTTAAAAAAAAATTTTTTAAAATTTTAAATTTGGAAAATTTAAAAATTTTTTTTTAATTTTAATATTTTTTTAAAAAAAAAAAACCCAAATAAAATTTTTTTTTTTTTAAATTTTTAAAATAAAAATAAAGGGGAAAAAAATTTAAAATTTTAATTTTTTTAAAAATTTTTTTTTTTAAATTTTTTTTTTTTAAAAAAATTTTTTTTTTGGGGAAAAAATTTAAATTTTATTTTTTAATAATTTTTTTTTAAATTTTTTAAAAAATTTGGGAAAAAATTTTTTAAAAAAATTTTTATTTATTTTTAGGTTTTAAAAAATTTTTAAATTTAAAAATTATTTTGGATTTATAAGATTTTTTTTTAAAATTTTTAAAAAAAATTTTAAAATTAAAAAAAAAATTTTTTTTTTAGAATTTTTTTAAATTTTAAAAATTTAAGGGGGATTTTTAAATTTAAAATAAAAATTTATTTTTTAAATTAATAAAAAAATTAATTTTTTGAAAATTTTTTTTTAAAATTTTAAAAAATTTTAAAATTTTATTTAAAAATTTTAAAGAGTTTTGGATTTTTTTATAATTTAAAAAAAAAAATTTTTTAAAAAATTTTTTAAAAAATTTTTGTTTTAAAAAATATAATTTTAAAATTTAAAAATTTTTGAAATTCCCCTTTTAAATTGGTTAAAGATTTTTTAACCCCAAAATTTTAATATTTTTTTTTAAAAATTTAATTTTTTAAAGTTGGGGGGGCCCCCAAAAAATTTGATGGTGGGGAAGGGAATTTATGTGGGGGGTTTGTTTTATGTCTTTTTTGTAAGGTGGAGATTTGGGTTTGGGATTTAAAAAAATTTTGGGGGTTATTAAAATCTAATAAAAAATTTTTGGGTGTTTAATTACCCCCCATTAATTCAATGGGGGGGGAAATTGAAATTTGGGGGTTGGTTTGGGCGGGGTTCTTGACCTTTCAACCAAAAATGAAGGGAATTGGATTAGGAAGGACTGGGGATGGTTGGGTTTTTATATCCAATTGGGTGGGGGGTTTAGGCTTAAAGCCACGGGGGCCCGGGTATCTTTAGTGGTTCCTTTTTAAATGGGAGGAACTAAAATACCGACAACCAAAAAAGGGCTTTGAATTCCACACAGGAAGAGAAGAACCCCTAGGTGGGGGTTTTTTTTATAAAAAGGTTTGTAAGGGGAAAAGGAACCATTGGAATAAAAAAACCTTTGAAACAGGTTAAAATTGGGTTAAAGGACATAATACCTTGGGGGTGAATTTTGCTTGGACTTTTTTCAAATTTGGGGGAAACCCTTTTTCCCTCCCAAAATAAACAGGAGATTTTCTCATTGTTTAAAATAAGGTCCAATTAATAATTAAAATATGGGGTAATACAAACCCTGGTTGGTTTCTAAAATTTAATGTAGAAATTGGTTAAAAATATCAATCAATTGAAGGGAATGCCTTGTCAAAAAAAATAAACCCTTTCCATTTCCAAAATTTAATTGGGTTTATTGGGGGGATTGGATCTTAATTGGTTTTTAAATCAATTACCCGGGGAAACCAAATTTAATTGGCCAGAACATCTACTTGTTCCTTAACTGAGGGGAATTGTTGATTAAAAATTAAATTCCCAAAAATTTAAGGTTTTCAGAGTTTAGAAAAATTGGTTTGAAAATTCCCCTGTACCCCCAACTAATTAGGCCAAGAAAAACCATAGAAGTTAAATCAGGATAAAGGAGCACAAAACCCAAATAATCAACAATTTCACGGGGATGGTCAAATGTGGATTCCCCACTTCAAACCCCGGAGTATGGGGGCCCCAAGGAAAAGGATGATACTTGCTGCTTAAAATTAGCATGACCCCTTTACTAAAAGGGTTTATTTCCGTTTTAGGCAAGTGGCTCAAAAACCGCCCCTTAGTGGGGGAAAACCCCCTTTAGGGAAATTTACCTTAAGAAAAAAAAATTTAAAAATTGGCCCCAAATTTGGGTCGAAATTAAATTTAATTTAACTTTTTTCAGAAAGGGGAAAGAAAAATAACCCAAAACCAAATGGAAAAATTTTTTAAATTTTACGAATATGTTAACCTTAATTCCTTTCCTCAGAACCCGATTTTGTCCCCTTTGCTTATGGAAATTTTGAGTGCTTTAGTGTTTAAAGGCCAAAGTTGGCGGTGAAAATTTAAGGCCTGAAAAGGAATACCAATTAATTGACCCGACCCCCTTATGCCTTAATTGAAAACAGGATCTTTTACCAAATTTAATTCCGGATTAAATTTAAAAGGGTTCCCTTTTCCCGTCCTTGAAAATTGGCTACAGGAAAGGAAAAAACAGAAAATTTTAGAAAAATTTGTAAGCCCATCTTGAAAGCGGGGGGAAAAAATAATGGGGCAGAGGAGGTTAAAAATTGAATTGGGGGAAATGTCCCTTTTGCAGCCCAAAATCACACCCATTATTTGCTAAGAAAATAACATTAGGGGAAATAAACTGTCGGGAAAATAAACCGGACGGCAAATTTGGGTTTTAACGGCGTCAAATTCTGGGGGGATAAACTAATGTCCCCGGTTCACATTGAAAGGAACCTTTTGGATACCTTTTTGAATGACTAAAGGGGCCCACATTTCAGGTTCAGGAGTCCCTAAGTGTATTGCTGAAATTTAACCTCCAGCTGCCCCTTGAATCTGGTTTTAAAGGGCTCCTTTTTGGATTTAATAAGGCGGGAAAAAAATTAAAATTTATAAAAACCCCCCAAAAAAAAAATTTAAATGAAGGTTACCTTTTCCCACCCAAAACCCCAAATTTTCCCCAAAAAAACCCGGGGTTTTTAAAAAATTTTTGGGGGGGAAAAGAATTTCTAATGAAAAAAAAATTTTTGGGGTTCCCCCTTTTTGGGGAGGAAATTAAACCCCCCTTTAAAAAAGAAAAGGGATATTTTTCCCCCCCAAAACCAAAATTCCCAAAAGGGGGAAAAAAAAAAAATTTTGGGAAATTTGGGGCCCATACGTGGGGGATTTAAAAGGAAAATTTTGGGGAATTAAAAAAAACCTTTTTTCCCAAAAAAGGGGAAAAAGAAAAAAGGGGGAAACGGAAAGTGGGGGGCCCCAAGTCCCCTCCTCCCCCCATTCCCCCAAAAACTGGGGGAAAAAATTTAAAGTGGGATGGCTGGGGGGGTTTTTTTTTTTTAGAGGTTCCCCCTAATGATGTATGTTAAAAGGGGGTTTTTAAAAGGGTAAAATTTGTCTAAAAAGTTATACAACCCAAATTTCCCCCCGGACCCCTTTTTAAATAGAAAATGAAATTTTGGGGGTGTAATTTTTAAATAAATAAATAAAGATTACTTTTTGGGCCCCCCGGGGGTTTTGTCTGATTTTAAAAACACCCAGGGGTTAAAAAAGAAGTTCCGGAAATGCCCGGGCACACGGAAGAATTGTTTGGAGGACGGCAGGGGGTTTGGGGAACTTCGAACAATCCCCGGCTTTCAATAAAGGCCCCGAGTAATGCCCTCCAATAAATATTGTGGCAAATTTTTTTAAATTTGGCCATTTTAGAAAATCCCCGGAAGGGGTTCAAAAAACTGACGTTCTAAGGCCCCAAATCATAAGAAATTTTCATTGTTTTGGGGAAAAGAATATCTTACCCAGTTGTTTTTATGGGGAAAAGCAAGTAAAAAACAATAAAAAGGGTTAAACTGGGGTTTATTGTACTGAACAACATGAACAATTTAAAAAGTCTGAAATTAACAACTTCAAATTTTGGGTCAAAAGAATTGTGTGGGGAAAAATGGACCAAAATTTAAAAAAACCCTTTATTAAAGTATTCACAATCCAAAAAAAAACCCGTGGGAAAAAAAATTGAATTAAAATAAGGAAGAAACGAAAACCCTTTAGCAAAAACACCAAAGCGGAGTAAGAACCGTTGGTGGAATTGGCAATTTAAAACAACCTACTAGTTTCCCAAGGCCGGAAATTTTAAAAAAAAAAAAAAGGGGCCCTAAAAAATTTTTTTTTAAAATAGTTTTTTTCCCCCGGGGGTTAAAAGGGCCCCAATTGAAAATTTAAAACCCGAAAAATTTAAAAACCCCTTTTTCCGGGCTTTTTTATTTTTTAAAAGCTTTTCCCGGAAGGGGGAAAAAGGGCCCTTAAACCCCGGGGGAAAAGGGGGTTTAAGGGGTTTAAAAAAACCCCCCTTTCCGGGGGGAAGGGGGAAAATTAAAACCCCAAATATCCCCGGAAAAATTTTGGAAAAGGGTTTGTTTTTTTAAAAAATTAAAAAGGGGTTTTTAATTTTTAAATTAAAAAAATTTTCCCCCTTTTTTAAAAAAAAAAATTTTGGTGAAATTTCCAGACATAATTAAAACCAGGTGCCCTTTTTGGGGTTTCAATTGTTACTGAAAAAACATCGAAAAATGTGGGCCCCTCTGGGCAAGGTATTTTTAACATTATCCCCAAATTTTGCTAAAGGCGTTGCAAAACGCAAAGTGTTTTTGTCGGGGGTCAGGAAAAGTTTGGGGGGTACCATTAAAAAATTTAAAATTTCCCTTTTAAAATTAAATGATTTTTAAAATCCGTGCAGATGGAAACCTAAGGGAAAGTGCCCACGAGTGAAATTAAAGGGCCCACAAACCGGGGTAATGCAAGAAAAAAAACTTTTGAAAACCCCAATAGGGAAACAAAAGCGGCATTCTAAAGAGGGCGGGAAACCGTTCCGGGAGGAAGACGAAATTTAAGCGTTTTAAACAAGACTTCCCCCCGGGGGCCCGCAGGGGTGGAAAATTTTTTAAATTTTCCCGAAACAAAACCCTACTGGGTTTTTGTGCCGATATAAGCCCAAAATGTATTTTGAAAATAGGTAAAACCCCGGGTTTCCCTTTTGGCGCAGGCGGGGAAATGTGCGGGGGGGGGAAGCGTTTTTATTTTTTTTGAATGGGGGGTGAGGAAGTGGGGAAAACAGGGAAACCCAAAACAAAAATTGACGTTCACGGGGGCCCAAAGGGATTAATATGGGCCTCATTTCATAAAAAAAGTTTTTCGAACTTTTCCGGGGTGGGATTTGGGGGGAAAGGGGGTTTTTAAAAGGGGGACCAACTTTAAAGAGTGGTAAAAGTGTGATAAGGAAGGCCCCCGGGGGGGACTGAGGGGCGTCCAATGGACGTTTTCCGGGGGAAAAATTACCCTTTGGTTTAAAACTAAATCTTTCCCGGTCTCAAAATCTTAATGGAGTGCCCTTATTTTTGTAAAAATAGTTTGAGACTTTAAAATGGGTTCTTTTTAAATTTGAAAATGTAATTAAGGGGAAAAAACCCCCAAAATTTAAATGAAAATAGTAAAGTGAAAAAAAGCCCGTTTGCTCCCAAATTTGGGAACCCCCCCCCTAAAAAAAACCTCGTTGTTAACGAGCCCGAGGAAAGGGAAACTCCTTGAGTCACGCCCGTCAAAAGCGGGGACAAACCAGCAATACCTCGCCTGCTGGAAGGGAAAAATCGTTCTTTTGGTGTGGGGGCACGAAAATGAAAATGGTGAATCAAGAAATGAGGAAATATAAATCCCCCCCCCCCCCCCCCCCCACATTTAAAGAAACCCCTTTAGTTTAGCAACCTTAGCCTGGCCAGTAGGGTATGTTATAATTAGATAGGTTTTTACGAGTGATCCAGCTACATCAAAGTGAACCACCAGAGAAAACACCTGGGTAAGTAGTGGGATTATGTACAAAAATGTTTCCCTTGACGATGTATCCATGTAATTCAAACCCCCTACCCCCCCCCCCCCTTCATTCAGGTTAAACAAAATAAACTATACAGTCCACAAATAATTAGTAGCCCCGTACTTGTGGGTGCTATACCAATCCATACTGGTCTCCGGATAGATTAAGGATAAGATTGTGAGGGCCCGAATGAATCACTTGCCCGCGACCAAGGGGTGATTATGTTTCTTCTCACATGCTACCCAGGTGACTACGGTAAACATACAGTTAAGCAACCCTAGTAAATTTTTCCACAACCATTGACTACATTAGGCAAAATGTAATTTCACAGGGAGGCAACATTTTAAAATTCCTCTCTACTATGCTATCACTAATTCTGCATTGATAAAAAGCGATCTTTCCGAGAACATTTTTTTTTTTAATATAAAGCTCTTTCTAATCCCACAAGTCTTTGCTTATAATAAACACATAACAATAGACCGCAAGTGAGTGAAAAATCCTTTGTGTCTGCCGATAAACATATAAATATTTATTTTATTTAGTTTTAAAAATAAAATTTTTAATTTATGCCGGTTAGATAAAAATATATAATTTCCTGTTTATTTCCCGTAACTGTCAAAGATAGAAGATAGACTATTTTCTTGTCCAGAGAAAGAGAAAAAAAATGACCCAATACTTTTGAACTGTACAAAGGTAAGAATGTTCATACAAAGCACTATGGGCCGTCCCCTGGGAAAAGGGATAGCCATCAAATCTTATTTGCTGTAGAGCGTCTAAGTGAAACAGCCAATATAGTTTGACCTATTTCCTAGGGCGGGAAATTAAAACTATTTTATTTATTTCTGCCAATTCATTTTTTATTTATGCTGTCGCACATCACATGAACAGATCTATTCTGGTCCGATGGAAAAAACACCAGTGGTACTGAGCAAATAATAAAACTACCTTATTATGAGGGGCGGGCATAGAGAACAATTCAATTCTGCAATTAGCCAGATTTTATCAATGCGGGAGAAAGCGTCCTTCCACATGGCTGTCTGTTAAATTGAAAATAAAGAAAGGTTCTCACCAGAGGCAATGATTCATAGAGAATTAAATTTTCCTTCCTCAATGCTCCAGAGAGTTTAATTGCTTCATAATAATTTACTATAATGATGGGGGAAATCACTGCATAATGCGATAAACTGTATTATTATTGAATCATACAGATAAACTGGCTCATCACCCATGCTCAAAACAAAGCCCAAGTCTCGTGCTTATGTTATCCCCTCATAAGGCTGTCCATTGGCAAAGATTACCAAGAAAATTTAGGCGGAATTACATGACCCCAATGGTTGATCATAGGAGGCCACCGAATGACTGTGACCTATCACATATTATTACTTAGAGTGCGATTAAAAGTTTATATTATCGGCTTTGCGTCTAAGGCTAGAGACTGTTCAAGGCCATAAAAGACTGAATATAGAGGTTCTACCCTATTGAAAAGCCATAGTTAAGCATAAATAAATATGGAGCTGGTAATGTGCTGGCAACATCGTCTGTTTTATCAAGTCCCAGCTTGAGGTGATAATTCCAGCCTAATTTTTTTAAATCGATATTGTCAATGCAGATATTGGTCCAAGTGGGATAAGTCCAGAGCCAGGGAAAACCAGAGTTAAGCCCCTGTACTTTATCATTCTTTGTCAGTCTCCGTGGTTCTTTTGCAGATTGCGGCGAAATAGGCTGTATCGAACAATTTAGTTTATAACCTTCTCCTCCTTTAAATCGGCCAAGAGATACCCCCGTCGGGCGATACCTCGCAACTGGCTTCGTATTTACTGAGCTGCAGAGTTTAATCTGAATGACCATAATTAAAACCAGAATTTTGTTATCCGTTATTTGCTCGCCCAGAAAACACGGAACACTTTTAAATATCGTATTGGAATAGACCGATTTGTCAAGGCCTACGTAGCTTGTGTCTCTTCCTAGTGTGGACTTTGCCCCATCCAGCCTCTGTTAGAGTCACTCTAAATTCTATATAACTATTTGCCAAAATCAAGAAATGCTTTCCGGGAGGGACATTCCAGGAATACTAAATTCCTAGTAAAAAAAATCTAGTTAAGTTCAGAGAGAGAGGAAAGGTTTACTGGTAAGTAATCAACACCTCGAGTGCGAGCTATGGAACTCTCAACTTGTCTCAGTCTATGCGTCGCGGGAATTGATTAATGAACGCTTGGAAGAATAATAATTTAACGGGACTTTTGAGTCACTTGTTTGGTCAGCCCCGACAAAACCCGCCAAAAATTGGGGGCTAATAGCAACTGTTTATACGAAGAGAAACATCCGTTTATAACAACTTGGCTTCGTCCGGCGTTTATTTAACCTGCATTTATTATTCACAGGGTTACCGTCGCTTAGAGGCCAACCCTTTTTTACTCTGCACCTGTAATAACTTCTTTGCAACCTCCTTTATAAGCATCTATCCGTGAGATTAAGAGGCAGCTTTCATGTCTGTTTTTCCAGACTGATAATCATCGAGCTTTTTAGTTCAATATTCTACTGCCTTGGCGCAGCCACTCTGAAAAGAAAAGGTGTAAAGCTCTTTTAGCTAGACCCGCTAAAGCCGAAAAAAATCCACCTCACCTCGTAACTCTGTATGCACGTGAAAAGTTTGTATATCCCCCGAACCAGCTCCCACATGGGAGGGTTTTAGGAGAATAACCAAGTACTGTAATATATTATCGTAGTATATTTACACCATTATTGTTATAAGGACACACTAAATTATTTTTTATTTTTAATAAAGGGTTTTTTTTTTATATAAATTTTTACGGGTCTTATATACAGGTGATATTACCTGACTGTACTGAGTCCTGACCAACCATTGTGCATATTTAGTTAATTTAATAAATGCTAATTAATTAAATCTCGTGGTTTGGAAACTTGCTTAAAAGGTGAATGTGAGCGAAAATTCAACAGCTAGGAGTACGCAAGCGAGTATTGGTGCCGATAGTTTGATTGCCAGTCTGCTTGTTATAGGTAGAGATAGCGGTCTATTCCGCTATACCACCCCCCTTTTCTCCACCCGGAAAGGTGACGTGTGGTATGGGTACCGACAAATGATAATCACTTGACTCAAGCTGCCAACACTTCTAAGTAAAAGCCTATGCTACTGTTTTTAATGGGATATATGGTTAAAAGCTTCACTTTTTACCAGTTGCTAAGGACGTTAGTTCATTTGCCTTGATTTCCAGGTTTTGCATATTCAATGTTCACCAGTCTTTTAAATTGCTTTACTTGTGGAGAGTGCTTTTTAAGCAGTGTTTAACTTTGTTCTCTTTTCTAGCTGGGAATGTCAGCTTTGGTCATCTGGCACAAGAAACAGTGTGTAGGAGACGAATTCACAATGAGTTCTCGGGACTTCACTTTTTTATCTCGGTACCTGATAAGTATAACCAAACCCCAGGCAACTACCCCTCATTTTGGCAGTTGTTAAAGATCCAGCTTTCTATCATCTTGACGGACTATTCAAGGCTAGAGTCTCTGTGAGAATTACTCGTTGGGGTTGTCACTCAAAAGATGTGACCCCCCCCTCCACTCATCAGCAACGGCTACATTTGCTACAATACGCGGTTGGTCAAACATTAATCAACAGGACACCACTGTCTAAACTGTACATATTTGCGCTTGAATTTCAGATATTATTTTTATATTTCATCTTTTATTTTTTCTTTCAGTAGGAGGAAAGTTTCTTATTTAAATGTTTTATACTTTTCAATTTCAACAAAAAAATGTTTATCTTTGTATGTTTTAATGTCTTTTTCTATTCATAATTTTCCTAAGGAGGACGAGCTTGGTAAGTCCTGCTTTAGATCTTTTACAGGGTGGAGTAAGACTTCACAGTGAATGATTATTTGCTGTCTCATATTAGTGATTCTGGTGTAAAGTTAGCTGAGGAAGAATAATTCTTAGTACCACTAAAGTAATTTTGAGGGTGGCATGACCCTAATGGTCGCTTGTTGTGAGTTGGCATGATCTCAAAGATGGTGTGAGTGGCATGACCTCCAGGATGCTGAAGGTGGCATGACCCTCCAGGGATGTTGTGCTTGGCATGACGTCCTGGATGCTTGTGAGTGGCATGACCAAGGATGAGTGGCATGACCTCCAGGTTGCGCAAGTGGCATGACCCACAGGATGTTGTGCGTGGGCATGAACGTCCTGGTCTTGGCGTAAAGTGGTTATGACCTAAGGATGCTGAGTGGCATGACCTCCAGGATGCGGAAGGTGAGCATGACCTCTGGATGTTGTGCGTGGCATGACCTCCAGGATGCTGAAGGTGGCATGATGACCCTTAGGATGTTGTGTGTGGCATAACTCCAGGTTGTTGTGTGTGCATGACCAAGTTATAATAAGGTTCACAGTTAAACTACATGATAATGTGAGGTGGTGTTGAGGTGAATGTGTAGGAATCCTACAGGTGACTTACGCAGGTAAGTTTGTTAATTATATCGTTGAATGGGGCAATCTGCTTGGGGAGGAAGCCCCCCTCGGACACGTCACTACGAAATAAATAATATTTTTCAGCACTGCTAAAGCCCAAGCACCCGAGCTATTCTCGGTTTAAATTTGAGCTTTTAAATTAAAAGTGCAGCATTGTTTTTCCGTAAAGGTTGCGATCCTCGTCGATACTATTTCATCAAATTCCTGGCATCATATTTGAGTATTTCCCTTTCGGAATTTTTTGGTGCAGAATAATTATCTCCAAAGGCTTTTTTTTAAATCAGCTGGTTAGCTGTCGATTATTTCTTCAATTATATGGCTGGTATCCGTCGATGATAAACTTCATTTTTTGGTAGAAAGTGGTGGACTACTGTTCTGTACTTATTCCTGTTTCGGTAATGTGATTTTGTATAATGTCATGCAGCATTCGGATCGTCTCTTGTTAGAACATCTGAATTTTTTGGGATACAAAAAACATTTAAGCATGGCTATTTCATAGTTTCATGGATGGATTTAATGGCGTCGCAGTAATTATATTTTGAAGGGACGAAGCTGGTAATTTTCGAAAATGTCAATTATTTTCTAAATGCTCAAATAGATATATTTCCCCGGACCCCCTGTCCATGTGATGGGCTGAGGACAGTATGAGGCAAATACAAAATTATAGACCATTATATTATTTTAAAAGGCCTTAAAAAAACTTTATTTGAAGACTTTACATTTTTATTTTTTTATTTAGTTACTGCATTAGGAATAAAATATCCAAATCATCGTGCTTGTCGTTTGAGGTTTCCGCGGTGAAGTGACTCGACCATCAAGTCATGTCCATTTCACGCATTTGCCACTGTCTCGTTTAGTTCAATCCCACCGGCCTGGACTGCGTCAGCACCGTTGGCACCGCCGCTGCCGCTGCTGGCCTGCCGCTGCCACAACCGACACTGCTGCCACCGGCTGATGCTGCCAGTGCCTTGATTCTCCACAGGACAGCTGTTGTATTTCCCGTTCTAGAGCTTCGGGGGGAGGCGCGCGTTTCATTTCACATCATCTAGGATGATTTTAGTACTGGTCAGTATGGGGTCACTGACGGTTCGTGCAAGCATGTCTGTATTCCCGTTTCAGTAATATGTCTTGAAATTTGTTAATGAAGAGGGAGATATTCAGTGTGCCATTCATCGGCCTGTTTTCTTGCTCATGCCATGTATGGGTTAAAATTACTCGTTGATGTTGCCCATTGGCTATCACGTTCCGTCCCAGGGACACTGGACTTTATTTAAACAAATTCGTCGATTTTTTTCTTGTTTTTGCATGTCCTTGCTCAAATGCGAACTAGATATTGCGTGTCGTGAGACTACGCTCTAATTGCTGTTGCGCAATTTCATTTCTTTTCAAGACAAGGACCCGCAGAGAACATGGCATATTAGCGCTGCAAGGTGCCGGTCGTAAAAAATCTCCGGCCTGTCATCGCAGGGTGTTGGTGCATGGTGGGGTTGAATTTTAGGACAATTTCCCCTGGTGTGCCCCGATCTGCAGCATATGGCACGGTACACGAGGATTAGCGATTTTTCGCTCAATTTGGGAAATGGATATTATTTTCCCAGAGTGAAAGAGCGGCTCGTAGGACGAGCAGAAGTAGCGTTGTGGATACACATTCAATCCCCATATTCCAGGAATTTCTTCGTCCGTTATTCCAACGACAATTACTGGAAATTTATATTCCATTCTCCTCAAACAGTTGGGTTTCTAGAGTCCTCGCTGAGGGAGGAGCGGTTTAATGTTTATCGGTTCGTCGGCAGGCGGGGTTTAAATACGTGCTGCTGTAGCCTCCCACTCCTGCGGCGTGGCGTTGGTAGGGGTTTGGGGATGCTCTAGGTCGACATTCGCCTAAGGTGATGTATACAGGTTTGGGGCCCTTCAAAAGCTTCTATCATATCCCGGAAATCATGCGTAGCTATTATAAGCGTCTGATTTTCAGCCGTCAGTTCTTTCTGATTAAAATTGTCATTAATTTTTCAATTTCATCAAAAGTCTTTGTAAATTCTGCTCATGGGGCAATTGACTTTGAAGGATTCGTAGGTTTTTGCCATAAACTTTGTATCCTACACGAGCTTTGTAACACACTTGCTGATAAATCTTTCGTCTTGACGTTTATTGATGTAATAATATCGACAAACTGGGGGTCCCTTTTCTCTTCTTCATTCAACGGGAGATTAATTCTATCGGGTAATCTACTGATGCTGGTCCATTTTTTTTATGAAATAGCACTTACGAGTAAAGGTAACTTCTTTGTCTATATCCTGTCCCGGGTTATTTACTAAAGCAGGCCAAAGCTCTCTCATCGACTTTATGAAAGATTAATTTTCAATTAGGCTAGTCAGAGCGGCTTTTTTTCCGCGCTCTTTTTAACATAAAAACCGCCTAATGATTTTCTCGCCTTGTGTTTTTTATTAAATCTTGGCTCTAATCTTAATAACGGGTCACTAAATTCCCTTACACGGGCAAAAGTTTTATATCGATGTAACGCTTGACTGCTTGTCATAGATTTAATGATTTGTAGATGTTTAAATTATGGGTTATGAGGGATTAAAATACTCTCTTATCCAGCGAATAAAAGAATTATTCTTGAAAAAGATTCAGCATGGCTTTCGCGTCTATGGCAATTCTTCTCTCGTGAATACAGATCAATTATTTTCATTTAAATTTGGGGAAGAGTCCTCAGGCGAGGAGAGAAGACTTTGTTTTTTCTTGATATATAAAGTTAAAAGTATTTACGGCGGTGAGTTTATTATTGCCTATTATTTATCTGTTTCGGATTTTTTTTTTTACTCTTTTGAATCGTCGCGGCAACTTTACGCGGGGCGCGCCCGCCACTGCAGCGCCGCAGCCGATGCCGCCGCCGCTGCCACCGCCACCGCCACCGGCGGGCCGCCACCGCGCGGCCGCCATACAGAACGAGCGAGCTTATTGTTTTTTTATGGGGGACTCACCCGTCTCAAACAAAGAGGTCGGACGGTGTGCTCGTCGTGGGAGGTGGTGGCTCGAAGCGGCAATTACCCTTATGAGGGCGAGTTGCTACGATGGGGCGGTCTGACCTTTCATCCTTGCTTGGGTGGTTTCACTTTCTCTCTCGAGAGGCTGGAAGATTCCTTACTACGCCCATAGTGGTGGTTGCGGTGGCTTCTGAGAAGGCGGGGATAAGGAGATTAGCGATTAGGAGTGGGTAATGATATTGTTCCATTTTGTATAATATATTTTCGGCGGTTTAGCCGAGGGATGAGACAAAATTCTTTTTCCACCATTTTCGATTATTTTTTACTTTTTAAAACTACTATCAGTGAGATGACCGAGGTTAGAGTGTAGTTAGATGCTCTCCACGCTGCCAGAGTGTAGAGTGAGTTAAGATGGCTCCTCCACGCTGACCAGAGGTAAGAGTGTTGTTATAGATGGCTCCTCCACGCTGACCAGAGGATAAGAGTGGTAGTTAAGATGGCTCCTCCACGCTGACAGATTGGTAAGTTTGAGTTGTTAGTTGGATCCTCCTCGCTGACCAGAGGTAAGAGTGTTGTTAGAGGCTCCTCCACGTGACAGAGGTAGAGTGTAGTTAAGATGGTCCTCCACGCTGACCAGAGGTAAGGAGTGTAGTTTAAGATGGCTCCTCCACGCTGACCAGAGGTAAGAGGGTAGTTAAGTGGCTCTCACGTGTCCAGAGGTAAGAGTGATGTTAAGTGGGCTCCTCCACGCGGACAGAGGTATGAGTGTAGTTAGATGGCTCCTCCACCGCTGACAGGAGGTAAGAGTGTAGTTAAGATGGCTCCTCACGCTTCGAAAGAATGAATATTTTTTTTTTTATAAAGTGGGAGTTCGTTTACGGGCACCGGTGAGAATGTCTCCTCTAAAAACTTCTTTAATTTGTCAAAATAGTCGGTTTCTACTGTTAGATTTTTCTTAAGAAATTTAGTAATATATCAGATTGCAATTAATTTTTTTTTTTTTTAGATTCCATTTATAATACGTTTGCGAGCGTTAGCTGGAAGTTTGTTTAATAAAATTAATAAACTTCTCTTGTGTGCACTGACAGGGCTTACCCCTGTCGACATTTTTGCATTGTCTTCTCGTGCACCAGCTAATCTGCAATCGAGGATAACCCACCCAGCTTACCAGTTATTCTCTACTGCCCGTCAGTTTTTCTTCTCGTCTCAATATTTTAATGGGAAAACATTCAGGTAGAGATGTTTCTATAATTCCCTGAGCGATGTAAATTGCCCGAGTTTTTTTTTCCCCGCTCAGGTCGATAAGTGGATTATGTTGGGATTACTTGCGAATTATCAACCGATTGGATTTTAAAATTTCTTCGGTGTTTTGAGGCCAATAACTCTTGTGAAAATACGCCCCGGGGCTTGAATCCGCACTGCGCTCCAGGCAGTCAGTCGTGGACTTTTACGAGGCTGCTGAGGACGGGCATTTAAATATCATTAGCCCAAACTGCCGATTCGAAATGACTCGAGGACAGACTAGAGAATGCACTTGTGTGGAGTTTGTCCTTTCTTGAGAGAGCGTGTGAGGAAGTGAGTGTAAGTTTCTACTATGGCTGGTATTACCTCTATATATTTTTAAAGAATTTGTTAAAGTATTTTATAAGCGGTAGATTCTATGCTTTAGCGTGCGATTAGCTCGTTCCGCTATTGCAGCCTTAGTGTCCGAGAAGGGACTGTATATTTAATATTTTTTTTTTTTTTTAGGTAATTCAGAAGAGGACGATTTATAAAACTCGGTCCCCTGTCCGTGTGTGTAATCTCGAAATTCCAATGGAATGTGGGGCTTTTATATTATTTCGTTAAGGATGACAAGACGCTTTTGTAGTTTTTTCTGGACTTGTTACCCGCCTTCATTAACTTGAAAAGACATCAATGCATAAACATTTTATTTAATAAGCCATTGTGGGAATGTAAAGTCATGTCCGCCCAAGTCGCAGGTGAGTTTAATGCGAGGGGCTGCGGCTTTGTTTTTCCGTCTTCTGGGAAATCGCAGAGGCTGCAGATTTATGCAAAGTAATAGGCCCTCTGAGGAGGAGATAATCTACTTACGTCTTTATAAGTAATAGAGGCGTTTTTCTCCCTAGCTGCTCTAAAAATAGTTTTGTTTTAAAATTCCAGTAAAGCCAGGGGCTATGACGTCTCTATATTCTTTTCTAGAGATTTTCTTTTTATGTGAATTTATGGCCATTTTTGTTTTTCATGTGGTATACAGTTTCACAGTTCCCTTTCTCCGGTAATGATGCTTCGTAATTGAATTTCCTTGGAGCGGTTAAATCAACCAGAAGATAGCCGTATTTTTCCGCTGTGAAGTGACGATATAGCTCAACAAATTTCGGGGCAAGATTTTTTCCATAAATTTGTAGCAGAGGACAATTCCAATGAGACAGATCTCGTTGTTTAATAAAATTATTGGATACAATTAAGCTTGATCGTGCGAAGCGTATTTTCCTTGTGGAAATAAATTTTGAGATTTGAGAATTACGGATATTTGCTCGTGTCTTCCTCTGTAATTTATTAGCTATAATATACTCCCTTAACTGCTTCATTAAATAGGTATCAATTTATATACAGAGTGCTATTGGTCTGTCTCAGGGGATTGGTAATCCGCGGGTTAATGAGACCTTTTACTTAAAATGATTTCTTAACTTAGTGAGGTGTGTGTTTCAATGGGTGTGTTTTATAATCTCCAGACTGGAAATGATTATTCTCGCGAAAGAACCGGCATATTTTTTTTTACATAAACGCTCACTAGACTGCTCTTGCCTGCCCCGCTAAAAACCAGCAACCACAGTATTCTTGCTGGCTCTCTGGAAAATTTTGCAACTCTTCTCTGTTAAAGTACAGACCTTGTCCATCTTCCCTCTCAAAATGAGCCTTATGTGGTAGAATCATCTTATATATAAATCATTTGCTTTTTAGTTCAAAGCAGAGGGGAAGGGGGGGTTTTATCCCGGAGATGAAGATAACTATGCCAGCATGTCCTTCTCCCGCCAGAAGACCATAGAAAAAAAAGCCGACGACAGTGAAGGTCGTCTGGATATTTACGAAGTTTCACTTCCTCGGGGGGCGCCCATACGCCAGGTGGCGGTGGGTAGAAATGGAGGTCAAGACAAAGAGAAGCAGGGCCCCTCACTTTCTGCAAGCTGATGGATATTTATTTATTTATTTTTATTTTGGGGAAAGGAAAAATATATTATTTTTATTATTATTTTTAAGAATATTTAGTTTTGTGCGATGGACAGATCTATAATTTAATCATTCCTCGCCTGGCTTTACAAATGGGAAATTCACATGACTATGGCAATTTAATAATCCTCCCTACGAGCTGTTCAATAGTCTTATTTTTTCGTTCGGGAAAAAATGAGTTCTTCCAGATTTTATCCCTCTTCTTTATTGACAATAAGAAATCTTTTTAGATTATATTTATAATATATAGACTTGCAGGGAGATTTTTTGTTTTAAAAGTTATCGTGGAATATAGAGAGGACTGATGTGAAAAACCGTACCTATACTTTGGGGAAATTAAGCACCTTATGAGCACGCTATCCTAAAAGCGCGCTATAAATACCGCTCACTTTTTCGTTCTAGGGCGAAAGGTGCTCTTCCCGTACCTCAAGAAAGTTACCACGCTTAGGATTAGAGCAGGTAAAAACTTTCTATCTATGGGAGATTAAAATATTATCTATAATTTAAATAATTTATGGAATATAGAGTGTGTGTGTATTTTACACTATGGACTCGTCACCCAACTAGACAGATGTCACCTATGGCGGGCGATTGTACCTCAGGTATGCGGCTCATCACACATTCCACTGTAGGGGGGTTTGTCTTTTGCGGGCTATAGTGTGTGTAGCGATTTTCACAGCTCATCGCAGGAGATGCGTGACAGGTGGAGATTACCAGGTTATTGCTCTGAATTGATGATTTCTTAAAACTGCTATTTCAGATAATGAAATAAGGTCTTTGAGCTAAAGAATATTTTTTAACGTTGGGGCAGGGCAATACTCCAAGCAGATGATAGGGGGCGGGGCAGGAAAGAAGAAAGAGGTGAGCGCTCTTTTCTTAATCAATTATGTTTTTTAACAGTCAAACATTTTTTTAAGATATGTTTATAAAGTTTTCACTTAACAAGGAATAAAAATCATTTGAGAACTGCATATATTCCATAGATTGCTTTGCTTCTCCCAGTTTTATACTTTGACAGTTAACCTTTTTTTAAATGATTGCTCGAGTTATAATTAGCCTAGTAGACACTAAACAAAAAGATAATAAATAACTTTCGCTTATTATATTATGCAGATCAGTTGTGTCCTCCGAATGTATCTTCTACCGTATCACTACCTCAAGAGCAGGTCGAGCCGATTGCGGTCCAGTGGATGGAGACCAGCAGCCACATGTGACTGCTCCTCTTCTAGGATCATTACTACTATTTCTTGGGTTCCCCTCATGCTAAAGCGAAGTTCCTCAGGTAAAAAAAATTTCGTTAGATGAGGAAGAGAAGTGAAATGGGAGACGATTCCATTTCAGAGGAACTCAATCACTAGAGCAGTCTAACTGCTTTCAAGATCACTTCTGCCAAAATAAAATATTCAAGTCCTGGCTCTCATAAAACAGTCCCCATATTATTTCTTCAGTCCTTCGCAACTAATTTATACAGAATATATTGCATTTTATCCACTGTCTATCAGGACGAGCACTTTATGAAAATGCTCTTAGGATTTATGCCGAACTGGCCTTATTGCGTCAGCAGGACAGTCGTTCTGGGAGAGGATGACAGTCGTGGCAATATATAACTTCCCGCGCAATAGTTACACGACGGTTTACATCTCGGCTCTTTCGGTCATGGAGGGAAGTACTTAGCACGCGATTAGAAACTGAATTTCATCGGGCGAGGATCAGGCTTCATACTAGTTTATATAAAGGGTTTTCATATTGTAATATGCATGAATGGAGTGCGTTGGTACCTAGGAGACTATATAGGAATATCCCAAACATCTTTATAGGAAAAATCAGATATGTAACCGAGAGGAGGTAAAAATAGCTGTTTTATTCAATGTCTGGAAGGCCTTTTTCTGTGTATTAGACTTGGATGGGGTGGTATAAAATCACGACGATATTTTTCTAGTGTGATAGCTTCAGAAATATTGTCAATTACTCGCGACTGACTATCCTGACCAGTGGTGTGACATCCACAAACTCGAGTTGACAACAAAATATCTATATTTATTATTGCTTATCTTCTCATGACAGGGACCTATCTTGCTTCTTTATGTCGTCGGGGGTAGTAATAAATAGTCACTGGGTAGTGCCCCTGTTATTGGTTGGGAAAGACATAGATCATGTAGATTTATTCAAACTCTCCCAGAAATATATGAGAATTTTCTCGAGAAAACATTCACGCATAAGCACTGTTGCTTGAATTGTTTATGTGTATATAGTGACATTTGCAAATCTAAAAACTCACTTCAATTCATGCGACGTCCAACATAAGTTGATATTATTTCCCACAGCTTGGAAGCGTTTGCAAATTCAAAATACTCACAAGGGCTACTTGCCTCTCTCATACTGCTTTGTGGATTTAGAAGCTTACCCGATAATCGTAATGCCAGAGGGGGGTAATAAACAGCTAGTCACGTAGCTATAGTTTATGGCTATATAGTGATAGACAGAAATTAACATATAATAGATAGGTATATGCCATCGGGGGGTACAGTGTAGTGATCATTATGTTGATAGGCTTCGTCTTTATTGGATTGGATAAAGATGAACACTGCTGTTATCCGCTTCGTATGACAGGGAGCAGCATTATACATTTTGCATACAGAAGAAGTGCACTTCTGTCATCAGGACTTTACTCTTACAAACCAAAGGTGATGGCATCTTGACCATCTTAATGCCTAGGCTAATTATTTAGGAGCACTCTGCAATAATTGCAATTTAAGGGCAGTAAAATTCAGTGTAAATATATGCCTGTTATGATTCAATAACCTTTCATAGGATATGGCTTTGATTATTAAAGGACTAAGGGTTAAGCTCCCAATCAATGTGTTAATGAAACTGGGATATTAATCATAAAGGTGAAATAGGGAGCAAATACGTTTCCTGGATAGTTCTAGCCTTCTTGTTCCGTGGTTTGGTAGTTGGCTCAGTCGTATTAGCTTCAAAATCACCTTGAAATTTCACAGAGGCGATGATAAGTCATCTTCACCCACGAATGTTGGGGTGTTATTTATGGCCCCCCCCCAGCAAACAAGTTGTTTCCTTATGTAATATTGCATACTCCAGAAAGGGCTCGAAGAGAAGACTTTACCCCATTAGGTGCGTTTTCAGTTCTCTGTTAAGAAGCATATCAGCCATGAAGAATTCGTTCATGTCATTGGTTTGGAGAAACACTTGTCAACTCTTAGGAGACTATCTCCTAGTATATCTCAGCTGTGGTGTAGGCTTTGGCTGACATATTCACCTTGCATAGAGATTTATTATACAACATCTTAATTAGATGTTGTTCACTATGTTTTTCTCCCGGTTTTGCCTATGAGCTTCTTAAAACCCAGTGGAGTCGGGAATTAGAATTAATGACTGATCAGGAGCTTTATAACATCATACAGTCTAATTATAAGTGGCGCGCTTCACCATGCTGTTAGGACGTTTGCTAAGGCAAATAACCCAGGTTCATTAATCAATTTTGATGAGAAAACTTAGTAAGTAAATTTTTGCTTTACTGGGGAATTTTATTGCTTTATGGTTCTTGATGACTGAGGCGCTGCCTACGCAAACATTCGAAACTCTCACCCGCAGAAGATATGTGAGTTTTCTCGCATAGGTGGAGTCTTCTCCAGAAGATCTCAAGACTCTTAAAAGGTTACTGGCTTATTATAGACATCTAGGATTAGCCCAGAATTAAGCTTAGCTACTCGATGACTTGCCATATGTCTCTATCACAAACAGATACATTAGATGATCTATCTGAGTAAGCAAACAGCTATTGGCAATCAGTAATCAAAATATATCCCCGTTAAAAATTCTAAATTAGTGGGGGGACCATCTCCCAAACGAAATACTAAGATTCATTGCCTTTATGCAGTTGGTCTTGGAGATAGGTCTAAAGAAATTGAGAAAATTCATATGCATATATGCATTCTCACAAGGAAATATCTGGCGGGCTTTGTTTGAATACGAACGTGAGGGAAGTTAATAGTAGCACTAGTAAAGACTGTCAGTGATTATTTAATTGTTGACCAATTCTGTATTCGGAACAAGGACATTGTTTAAGCATCAAATATGCCAACAAACGAAGTCCATAACATCAGCAGGAGCATTTTTGCGAGAGGGGTGAGTAAGCCCCTAGTTATGAAAGCCATAAAAGCTTTCAGGAAAACAAAGATTGGTTACGACGGGGACGCCAGCCTAATACTCACTTACCCTAATTAAATTTGGCTACCAGATACTAGAACTCGCCCAAATTTAGCTGTACCATTTTTGTATATGATTTCTTAAGAAAACATACCAAGACAAAATAAAAACTAATCTATTTCAGATACGATGTGTCATGCTGTTTAGGAGGGCATCAAAAAACCTTTAATGATGAAATCGGTAAGGAACCATTGAGGAAATGGATAGGGGGGGGGGGGGGGGGGGGGGGTGGGGGGGGGGGGGGGTGGGTGGGGGACACTTCTAATTTCCCACAGATCATCTCTCTACAATGACTCAAGGAGGGATCCTCTAGGCTTACGTAAATGTGAGTGGGGGACCGCCTTATTTCAGAATAAGTCTGCATTAACCAAATGTTATAGCATCCTGCTAGCAGTAATAAAAAAAACTATCGCTGCGAAAGGAGTTCCTCAGTCTGAACAACAATTATTAACTCCTAATAACTTTAGAAGTGTGCTGGAGACGCGTTCTAAACATACCTTCCATATAGTCAAATTAGAAATTTAAAAGGTTCAGATTGCCCACTATCACCACTAGGAAACGAGGTTCTTAGCTAATTTGATGATAAAGCGTTTTATTTGATCGCCTATCACTATGTATCCTATGGTCATCCAGATGCTGGAAAAAACAAAGTTTAAATTATTTAAAGATAAAACAGATGACAAAGTGGAGGAAGACGAGGAAACTATTGCAGTATGAAGAAGGGAAAGTACAGAAGAAGAGGAACTAGAATGTGAGACGTTGCCAATCTTTGGACGGGGGAAGAGAAAAACCAGTTAAGAGTTTTTGCCCAGGGTCAAAGCATTCGACGCGAGAGAGGTAGAGATCTTCGCCACTGCTGGTTAGTTTCATGCTCTTAAGAAAGCTAGTGTTCTGAGGGAGAGGAGGAAATAAAACAATGTAATGTTATAAACTATTAAACTATATTTGTAAGTGAAAATTTTGTTTTCACCCTTGAAAATTAGGTTATTATCTTTTTTCATCACAGATGCCCCCGATGTAGCCGGAGAGCGAGGCATGCACAGATTAATCACCCGATGACCCGAAAGAAGCAGGCCGGGCTGCAACTCTCCCTCAGAGGGGACCACCAATTATAAGTCGTACCCAGGCAACCTGGTCCTTTGTTACTTGTCCCATCACGGAAATAAACTTCTCTATCCCTTCTGGAGATGCGTGATAGACCACCAGGTTATTAAGTCCTCTGACAGTTCGAGGCACAAAGCGGTCTTCCATTACGAATTCTTTGAACAGTCGGTGTTGGGAAGACGTAGCACTTGAGTCAGTGACCGGGGGGAACTCCCTCGGAGATTGCAAGCTTGTAACCAGTCACCTGATCTTTGTACTGCTCTCCATCTATCAGAGTGATAGAGTTTGGGGAGTAGACAAGTGATCATTATCTACCTTATTATACTTAGTAATACAGAAATAAGTCATCTCTATCCCCGTGGGGGATGGATGATTAAAATATTAAACTTGTACCCTGACAGCCCTGAGTTATGCAGACCCCCATTATCCATTCTTTTCCACACTCATTATCTCTGGAATATGCCACCGCGTCACCTGAATCCTTTGTTCTACTTCTGTTCCCTACTTAGTACAGCATTGGAATAAGTCTCTCTATCCCTTGGGTGTGATTAAACATATTAAACTTGTACCCTGACAGCCCCTAAGGTTTTGCAGACCCACCATTATCACATTCTTTTCCATGGTCATTATCCGGAATCGGACGCAGAGTTCCTAGTCGTCTGATATACTACTGACGGTGAACATTATCAACAGTGAACACATCACTGGTAGCACAGTGTTCAGCGGTGTGACGGTGATAGAACCAACTGTGGTTAAACTATCACTGGTAGGACAGTGCTCTCGGCGGTGTTGACAGTGACAGTTACATCAGTGAACACATCACTGGTAGCACAGTACTCAGTGCGTTGCTGACATTGATAATAACAACTGTGTGGTGAACACAACACTGATTTGCACAGTGCTTTCCAGTGGTGCTGACAGTGACAATAACCATCAGTGTGTCGAACTTATCACTGGTAGCACGAGTTCAGTGGTGCTGACAGTGACAATTATCAACGTGTAACACATCACTGGTATGGACAGTACTCACAGCGGTGATGACAGTGACAATAACAGGGGTTGAACACATCACTGGTAAGCACTGTTGTCTCAGTGCGGCTGACATGTGACAGTGCCCAACAGTGAACACATCCTGGTAGCACAGAAATGTCTCAGCGGTGTGATGGTTGACAATAACAGTGAAACATAACTGGTAGCACAGTGTCTCAGCGGTGCTGACAATGACAATAACAGTGATAAAGCTCGTCATGGTAGACAGTGTCTCAGCGGGCTGACAGTAACAATAACAGTGAACACATCATCTG
This sequence comes from Cherax quadricarinatus, assembly GCF_026875155.1. Taxonomy (NCBI): domain Eukaryota; kingdom Metazoa; phylum Arthropoda; class Malacostraca; order Decapoda; family Parastacidae; genus Cherax; species Cherax quadricarinatus. The sequence continues at coordinate 46,502,575 of NC_069423.1, read as the reverse complement.
GTAGCACAGTGCTTCTCAGCCGGGCTGACAGTGACAATACAACAGTGAACACATACTGGTGAGCACAGTGCTCACTGCGGTGTTGACAGTAACAATTAATCAGTGAACACATCACTGGTAGCACAGTCTTGAGCTGTGCTGGACAGTAGACAACAAGCAACAGTGGTGATTCTCAAACAATGGTTTGACTCAGTGTCCTCAACGGTGATGAAGTAACGATACCCAACAGTGGTGAACACATCCTGGTAGCACGTGCTCTAAGTTGGTGCTGACAGTGACCAATAACACCGTGGTAATACATCACTGGTAGGACAGTATCCATGCGGTGTGACAGAGACAATAACAAACGTGGTGAAACATTCACTGGTAGCACAGTGCTCTCAGTGGTGCTGACAGTGACAATAACAACAGTGGAGAACACATCATGGTAGCGCAGTGCTCCAGCGGATGCTGTGACAGTGACAAAACCAACAGTAGTGAAAAACATCACTGGTGCACAGTGTTTCAACCGGTGCTGACCGTGAAACCAACAGTGGCGAACACATCACTGGTAGCACAGTGCTTCTCAGTGGTGTGACAGTGAAAATAGCCAACAGTTGCGAACACATCCTGGTAGTTAGACACGTGCTCTCAAGCGGTGCTGACAGTAGCAATAACCAACAGTGGTGAACCACATCACTGGTAGATGTCGCTTCAGTATGGTGTTGACAGTGACAATAACCAACAGTGAACACATCACTGGACAGTGCTCTCGGTGGTGCTGACAGTGACAATGATCAACAGTGTTGAACAATTACTGGTGCACAGTTGGCTCTCAGTGGTGTTGACTGTGTCAATAAACCTACAGTGAAACACATCACTGGTTAGCACTGTGCTTTCATTGGTGTTGACAGTGACAATAACCAACAGTGGAGAATACTGGTAGCACAGTGCTCTCGCAGTGGTGCTAGACGTGGACAATAATCCAACAAGTGAGTGAAAACACCTGGTTAGCACATTGCTCTCTGTGGTGCTGACAGTGGACACTATCCAAACAGTGGTGAAACAAATCACTGGTTGCACAGTGCTTCTGTGGTTGCTGACAGTGACAAAAACCTAAGTGGTGAACATTCATGGTAGCACAGTCGCTATTCAGTGGTGTTGACAGTGACCAATAACCAAAAGACCGGGCCGCGGGGCGTTGACCCCGGAAACTCTCTCCAGGTTAAACTCCAGGTAAACTTCATGGTAGCACTGTGCTCTCAGTGTTGAATGGTAGTCAAACTGGGTTGTAAGTCGTAGAGTTTATGCATAAATTTCTTCATTTTCATAACAGAAGCTTACCTAATGTCTCTAATATTTGGAACGCTGATTCTAATTTTAATATTGTTTATTCTCAATAAAGTAATTTTAAACTTAAAAGGTAAATTTTACATTTTTATTTCTGCCTGTATCTTCATTGTCTTCCTCGCAATGGATGGTAGTATGCAGGTTGAGAGCCTAATAAATATGCCTAAATGAACTGGTATTCAAATAACAATTTTTTGTATACAACACACGGTGCCCAACCCCCCCCCACAAACATAATACCACATCCACATGCCCCCCCCCCACCCCCACACAACACACACACTCAAACGCTGGCACACAAAAATGTACACACTTGACACACACGCGCGGCGCGCGCGCGCGCACACACACCTAATTGCGGCCAACGACGAGGCTGAGGGCAGCAGCTGTGACTGACCCTGCACACCACAATCTTTATATTGTCCAAGTACTGTAATATATTATCGTAGTATATTTACACCATTATTGTTATAAGGACACACTAAATTATTTTTTATTTTTAATAAAGGGTTTTTTTTTTATATAAATTTTTACGGGTCTTATATACAGGTGATATTACCTGACTGTACTGAGTCCTGACCAACCATTGTGCATATTTAGTTAATTTAATAAATGCTAATTAATTAAATCTCGTGGTTTGGAAACTTGCTTAAAAGGTGAATGTGAGCGAAAATTCAACAGCTAGGAGTACGCAAGCGAGTATTGGTGCCGATAGTTTGATTGCCAGTCTGCTTGTTATAGGTAGAGATAGCGGTCTATTCCGCTATACCACCCCCCTTTTCTCCACCCGGAAAGGTGACGTGTGGTATGGGTACCGACAAATGATAATCACTTGACTCAAGCTGCCAACACTTCTAAGTAAAAGCCTATGCTACTGTTTTTAATGGGATATATGGTTAAAAGCTTCACTTTTTACCAGTTGCTAAGGACGTTAGTTCATTTGCCTTGATTTCCAGGTTTTGCATATTCAATGTTCACCAGTCTTTTAAATTGCTTTACTTGTGGAGAGTGCTTTTTAAGCAGTGTTTAACTTTGTTCTCTTTTCTAGCTGGGAATGTCAGCTTTGGTCATCTGGCACAAGAAACAGTGTGTAGGAGACGAATTCACAATGAGTTCTCGGGACTTCACTTTTTTATCTCGGTACCTGATAAGTATAACCAAACCCCAGGCAACTACCCCTCATTTTGGCAGTTGTTAAAGATCCAGCTTTCTATCATCTTGACGGACTATTCAAGGCTAGAGTCTCTGTGAGAATTACTCGTTGGGGTTGTCACTCAAAAGATGTGACCCCCCCCTCCACTCATCAGCAACGGCTACATTTGCTACAATACGCGGTTGGTCAAACATTAATCAACAGGACACCACTGTCTAAACTGTACATATTTGCGCTTGAATTTCAGATATTATTTTTATATTTCATCTTTTATTTTTTCTTTCAGTAGGAGGAAAGTTTCTTATTTAAATGTTTTATACTTTTCAATTTCAACAAAAAAATGTTTATCTTTGTATGTTTTAATGTCTTTTTCTATTCATAATTTTCCTAAGGAGGACGAGCTTGGTAAGTCCTGCTTTAGATCTTTTACAGGGTGGAGTAAGACTTCACAGTGAATGATTATTTGCTGTCTCATATTAGTGATTCTGGTGTAAAGTTAGCTGAGGAAGAATAATTCTTAGTACCACTAAAGTAATTTTGAGGGTGGCATGACCCTAATGGTCGCTTGTTGTGAGTTGGCATGATCTCAAAGATGGTGTGAGGGGCATGACCTCCAGGATGCTGAAGGGGGCATACCCTCAGGATTTTTGGGGGCTGACGCCGGATCTGTGGTGGCAGACCAAGGATGAGTGGCGACCTCCAGGTTCCCAAAGGGGTGGCATGCCCCAAGGATTTGTGCGTGGCATGACTCCGGTGCGTAAGTGGTATGCCCCAAGGTGTGAGTGGCTACCTCCGGGATGCGGAAGGGGGGCATGACCTCTGGAGTTGTCGTGGCATGACCTCCGGGATGCTAAAGGGTGGCATGACCCTTAGGATTTGTGTGTGGCAAAACCCAGGTTGTTGTGTGGGGCATGCCCCAATTTATAATAGGTTCACTTTTAAACTACATGATAATGTAGGGGGTTTTTGGGTGAATGTGTAAAAAAACCAACGGGTGACTTACCAGGTAAGTTTGTAATTTAAATACGTTTTGGTCCTAAAATTTAATACACAAAACAATTGTGGTGTAAGAGGAACTGCAACTCAGTGTATTGTGGCATACAAGTGAAGGTTCAGGGCGGCCACACGGACCATAAAGGGGTTCATGCGTACCAACGGATCATAAAGGTTCAGTACGAACCCCAAAAAGGGACCATCGGGGGTTCAGGGTCCCACAGGGGGCCCATCAAGGGTTCAGTGCGGCCACACGGCCCACAAGGTTCAGAGCCCCACACGGACCATAAGGTTCGTGCTAGCCAACGCCCTAAAGGTTCAGTACTAACACAAGGCCCATCAAGTTCGTGCTAGCCACCGGGCCATCAAATTCAGTGATAGCCACAGGGGCCTAAGGTTCATATTAACCACACGCCATAAATTTTCAGTCTAGCCCCGGCCCATAAAGGGTTAGTGCTAGCCACGGCCCATCAAAAATTCTTGTTTGATCAACATTTGTTCAAATTTTTACACTGATTCTAGTAAATTAACTGCATAATCCATATTAGACTTTAAAGGGGTTTGAGAAGTGCATAAAAAACTGTGAATTTTTGAGTTAGCACCTAAGTTTAACAGGGAAAGTAAACAGTATATTTAAAATTTTGGAGGCAGCTTTCAGTTGCCATTTAGCAGGGTTTTTCTTGTTGTTTACCCATGTTGGATTTTTTTTTAATTTATTGTAAGAATGGGGGACAAATCATTAATTTGTAATAAATTTTGGTAGAACCCCGGAAAGTTGGTAATAGGACGAATACCGAGAATGTTGGGTAATGGTTGTGAACTAAGCAGACGTATTATTGCTTTGTTAAATTTTTTTAACAAAAATTAAAGGGACGCGAGGTTATTTACGTATATGAAACAAAAAAATGTAAAAAGGAAATGCGGTCCA
>NC_069423.1:46440071-46497672 GCF_026875155.1 Cherax quadricarinatus | reverse complement strand
AGGTCAGATTTGATTTTGATGCTATGTGTTTTCATACTGTCGCGGGCCTCCCTCCTTATCTGTGCATACTCGTTTCTGGCCTTTGACTGATCTCCTTATTTTCCTGGGTCCTTTGCCTTCTGTACCTATTCCATTTTCTAATGCACTTAGTTTTTCCTTCCTACACCTTCGGGTAAACCAAGGACTCACTTTGGTCTTCCCATTAATTCTGTTGCCCAGAATTAATGGGTCTTTCCATTAATTCTGTTGGGAACAAATCTGTCCTCTGCCTCCTTGCATTTTGTTGTTACATATTCCACAATTTCGTTCACTAACTTTCCTACCAGTTCTCTGTCCCACTAAACCTCCGCAGAAAGTCCCTCATACCTGTGTAGTCCCCCGTTTTATAGTTTGGCTTCTTCCAATCGACTCCTGTTACCCTCTCACTTGCAGCTCTACTATGTAAATCAAAACTCAGAACATGTGATCGCTAGTTCCAAGGGGCCTCTCATATGCGATGTCCCCAATGTCCGAACTGCTCAGCGTGAACACAAGGTCCAGTCTTGCTGGTTCATCCTCTCCTCTCTCTCTGGTAGTGCCCCTGACGTGTTGATGCATGAGGTTTTCCAGTACCACATCCTTCATCTTGGCTCTTCATGTGTCAGGAACCCCGTGAGGCTCCAGTTTTCCCAGTCGATCTCCCTAGGGTTGAAATCACCCATAACCAGTAACTTTGCTCTGCACGATTGAGCTCTTCATGCCACCTCAGCCAGTATGTCCAGCATCGCCTGTTGTTCTCTTCATATTCCTCTCTTGGCCTCCTGCAGTTCTGTGGTGGGTTTATACATCACTGCAATGACTACCTTATGTTTCCCAGATGAATTGTAGCTAATATGTAGTCCCTTTCTCCAATCTCGCCCATGCCTTCCATTCCTCAAAACCCATTGGTTTCTTATGAGTAGTGCAACCCCTCCTCCCCGTTCTGCTCCTTCTGTCTTTCCTCAGGATCTGATATCCCAGTGGGAAGACTGCATCTGTTATTGTCTCAGTGAGTTTCGTTTCTGTGACTGCTATGATGTCTGGGACTTCTCATTGATTCTTTCATGCCACTCCTCGTATTTGTTTGATAATCCATCTCCGTTCGTGTACCATACCTTCAACTTCTTTTTTTCACGGTGGTCCTGGGAAAATATAGGGTTGGGGAGCGGGAGCCCTGGAGGGGGCCTATGGGTGGGGTTTGTGATGGGGTGAGGGCAGAGTGCAAATGGGGAGCTGCTGTAGGGGTGGGGTTTGTGAGGGGGATGGGGGGAGAGGAACAGTGTGTGGGTTTTGGTTAGATTGTTCAGTTGCATTGGGGTTGTCACAGTTTGGGTGGGGTTTGTGATGGGGGGCTGGGCAGAGTGCCCATAGGGGGCTGCTGTAGGGGTGGGGTTTGTGATGTGTGGGGGGGGGCAGAGGGAACAGTGTGTGGGTTTTGGTTTAATTGTTCAGTTGCTTTGGGGTTGTCTTGGTTGGAGTTCTTCTGGGGGGGTGTTTCTGTAAGGTGTGTTTGCCTTCCCTTGAATCTGGGTTCTGCCATCTTTTCAATGCATCCAGTCCCCCTTTCGCTTTGCACCCTTCCTTCAATTACCCTTTTTTTTGTACTTGTCACGATCGGGTACATTTTCCCGGTATCGGGATTGTCCCCAGTTTGCTTTCCCGCGGGGATCCCTGGTTTGGAGCTGATTCTCCCCTTAAAAATTATTTTGCCCGGCCGTTTCCTTCCACTTAAAACCACCGGGGTCATGTCTCCCTCACTATTGCTTCAGAACACCCCCCTTGGTTCTTTTGTCTTTAGGTTTCCCCCTTTGATTCTTGGCCCCATAGACAAATATCGACTTGCCCTCCTCCTCCCCTGTGTCTTCCTTGTATCCTTGAGGTGTTTGCTTTCCCTTCCCATCGAAACGTTCCTCCTCCTTAAAACCCGTCCTTGTGCACCCCCTATGCAGTGGACTGTCTTTTTGCTCACCGTTCCCTTGCATGCAGTTGTCTGTTTTGGCCCCCTGCATATGCCTAGCTCCTCTTTGTCACGATCTCTCAATTGTACACAACTTTTCTGGACCCCCTACACCCCCCTTGTCTGTAATGGTATAGAATTTCCCTGATGTCATGTCGTACTGTCATTGTCCTCTATTCTGTTTCAGGTTTTTTATTTCCTCTTTAAAGTGCTTTATTTTATTTCTCGTTAAGCTTTAGTCCCACTTCCTCTCCCCTCAGCTACCCTTCCCCTCCATTTTTTCCCAAGCTCTACATTTTCCTTCCCACTCTTCTCCAATCCTTTCCTCCAGGTTCTTCTCTCCCGGGGTTCTTCTCTCCCGGGTTCATTCCCAGCCCCCTGGGTCTCTGCCCTTTTTGGGTTTATCATTTTTTTTTCAAAGAGGGATTGATTTTTTCCCCCCCGAAACAAGTTTAAAAGTATTCTCAAGTGTGTGAGGGGGGGGGGTTGGATGAGTGAAGAGGAAAGGGGAAAGAGGGAAGGGGAGAAGCCAGGGGGGAGGGGGGAGAGGAGATGGGTGGTGCATGATGCCCGTGTTATCGTGTTGATAAAGGTAGTCAAAGTTTTCATCCAGGTTTACTTATGTTCACATATCTCATTTTTTTTCAACAGAGGGCCCACCTAAAGTGACCCATATTTGGAACGATGTTTCTAAAAGCAAAATCACTTTTTTTCCATAACGTAATTTAATTAACAATAAATTTATTTATTTTTCTTTTTAATACTGTCTTAATCTTTACGTCGCCCAGTTATGGGGGTTGGTGTGTGTAATAACTGTCAGTGTAAATTGACTGGTTGAAATAAAAATATAAAATATCAAATACAAAAACCAACCACACACAATTTTAAAACAAAACACACACACACCACAACACACACACACACACACACCACACAACCACAACCACCACGCACCCCACACACCCACCAACACTCGAATGTCCATCACTAGTGAGCTTGGCAATATAACTAAAGAACCTGAGGAGTATTTAAAAGAACGCCCAGAAATGTCTGGTCAACGCTCACAAACACAGAACGCACCAAAAGCTTCATAAAAATTGAACGTAATACCGCAAATCCCCATAAACACCATAACACAACCAACTATTTTACAACAATCATGTATGTTCACTTCCATACATCACAGTACATCACAACATAACACAGCATCAGAGACATTAACACAGAGGCGCACTGACCACGCTGTTTTTGTCATCGAGAGATTTTGTTTTGTGTTATTGACTGTGAATATTTTTTCTTGTCAATATTAGATAGCTGAGAGAAGTATACATGAGTAAATTGAAAAAAAAAACAGTATTTAATTGTTTAATAATTACTTCAGGTTAGATGTCATCTTTCGTAAGACCATTTACATGAGTGTCTTCTTAGCCTTTTCTGCAAATGATTCAGACTTGCCACTTCTTTCAATTTTCATATCTTTCACAATGAAAATCTTCAAAATTGCATTAAACCAGCATTCTTAATTTTATTTAGTCAGAAAATGGATATTTAAATATAAATCAATATTTGGGTAAGACGCGCTATAGTGTAGTTCTTTATAACAAGGAGCAGACACCTTCAAGTGGATAAGTGGTTGTAAAGCCGACAAGCTGATTAAAAAAACACTGGCAGTATGGAAAACCATTATTACCATAATGCTTCAGATGCAGACAACTTTCAAAATTGTGTACAGTGCAAACAGTACAATGTAAGCAGAGTATATATGGACGAGTAAAACACCTGGAGCTTTCTTTTCTCTTGTTTTTCTTTACAGCTTCGTAACTTGTGGAGCTCCACTCTATCTAGTTATTTGAGGACCATATCACAAGTGATTTCTGCTACTATTACTACTACTGCTGCTGCTGCTGCTACTGCTACTGCTACTGCTACTACTACTACTACTACTACTACTACTACTATACTACGGTACAATATAGTTGTATTCTGACCAGAATAATTATGGACCTTTTGGTCTTCTCTAGTATCATCCAGTGTAAAAAAAAAAGAAGAGGAAATAGGAGTCAAAAATGGTATACGTTTCATCGTCACTAATATTAAACTGACCTGAGTTACATTTAATTGGGCACAACTATTCGCGAATCTTATTTCTATACACCTGAAAGAAAACCTTGGGATTGGTCTTTGTTTCTCTCGCAACTCTAATTTCTAATCCTCTTTTAATTGCTTTTTTTTTTAGTTTTTTTATTCTCTCTTAAACTGAATATAATGCTTAATAATGCGACTCACCTTAGATTCACCTGTAAATGTGTCTCTTTTTATCCAAGGAATTTATGAGTATTTTGCTAATCCATTTAGGGTCATTCATGTTTGATTTAACTTCTCTATTAGAAATATGTGCACCGTTGCTAGCTTGTGCTTTCCTTTGGAAAACTGTCACATTGGCAACCATCACCTTCTATCAGGTCTCCCTTGTAATAGTCCCTAGCCAGGTTACTCCAGTCCACACTTCTCCAGTCATTCTTTAGCTCCATATAATCTGCAACGCGAAAATTGGTGACCTTGTCTCTGTTACAGTCATCAATGTCATGAGATATTAAAACTAAATGATTGTGAATCACTTTCTCCAAGCACTTCATTAACCTCAAGATTATCTATCAGAGAATCGTTGCCCAACAGGTTATTTCCTTTAGCTGTTTCTGATACAAATTGTTTCGATAAACAGTCTTGGACCTTAGACTCTAGATTACCTGTCAGATTACTCCAGTCGATTTGGCTGTAATAAAAATCTCTCGTTAAAACATTTTAATTTCCAGACGCTTACTCAGTTTCATCCCAAAGAATTTTCCGTAATTACTAACTTGGTCCGGACCTACGAGGAACTGCAGCAAACATATTCTGTGTCCGTTTCTTCCATATTTGTATTGGTTATGATGCTATTGTTTAATTTTTGTTACCATACCTTGCAACTTCTCCCCGTTCCTTGTTGACACTGTCAGTGTGGAATAATTTACTTCCCTGGATGTGGAAATCAGCAGCCATGTCTAGAGTGAACCAGGTCTCAATTAGAGCAATAATATATATATATTTTTTGCACATACAGTTAGTTTCAGCTAAGTCATTATATTTCTTGCTTTCCTGTTATTTCACTGAAGTAACACTAGAGTCCTGCACATAGTAATAGTTCCACCAACCTTACCATATTAATGTTTCACTAACAGTAGAGTCCTGCACATGGTAAGAGTTCCATCAACCTTATCATAACAATATTTCACTAACACTGGAGACCTGCACATGGTAAGAGTTCCATCAACCTTATCATAACAATATTTCACTAACACTGGAGACCTGCACATGGTAAGAGTTCCATCAACCTTATCATAACAATATTTCACTAACACTGGAGACCTGCACATGGTAAGAGTTCCATGTGCAGGAATTATTGCCATGTGCAAGTCTACACTGGCAATAATTCCTGCATTGGAGATCTATATTTTGTAACAGTGTCATCAAACTTACCACAGTATAATTTCAGTAGAGCTGAAAATTTGAAGCTGACTGAATGAGGAAGCGTTCTCATATTATAAAAGAAAACCTTGAAGAAAAGCAGCCCTCGGGTCTCTGGTAGTTTCCATGAGCCTTTAGTCAAACTCTTTGTGGAAACCCATTTCAAGTTTACCCAGGAGTCAAACAAGAGTTTTTGATAATGTAGCGACGAAATGTTGACACTGGAATAAAAAAATCCATAAAAATGCAAGTTTACAATATTAATCGTTTTTTTCCCTCATGGTTAATATTTACAAGGCAGCAAAGGCCCACAAGGTCACAAATTTGTATATATATATTTTTTTACACACTTTTACATCTCTACACATGCACCAGAGTACACATACATTATCGCGCGCGCGCAAACTGGCACACGCACATACACACGTACAAACATACACTTATACTTGAATATATACATACATAAACGTACATTCAAATACATAAACAAATCCTTCTTTAGCTCTAGCTCTATTTAAAACCCATGACCTAATCCCATTTATTTCTCCTCATTGAAACTCTCCCTTCAGCTTTGTTTCACTTAAAGCCAGGACATCCAGCTTCTTCTCATTCATAACATCCACAATCATCTCTTTCTTATCATTCGCACAACATCCACACACATTCAGACTTCCCACTTTGACCGTTTTCTTCTTTTTCTTTTTAGTAAGTTATACTGGAAAAGGGGTTACTAACCCATTGTTCCTGGCATTTTAGTTGACTTTTACAACACGCATGACTTACGGAGGAAAGATTCTTATTCAACTTCTCCATGGATATGAAAGGAAAAGCAATAAGAGCAAAAACTATTAGCATAAAATCAAAGAAAACTCAGATGAGTGTGTATACATAAACGTGTACATGTACGTGTAGTGTGACCTAAGTGTAAGTAGAAGCAGCAAGACATATCCGAACTCTTACATGTTTATGAGACAGAAAAAAGACACCACCAATCTCACTATAATGTGAAACAAATACAAACATTTTATACTCACTTGGTAGGACGGTGTTACCTCCCTGATGGTTGCTCTCTACCAGCCTAGTAACTTCGTTATTAGCTAAAACGAAGCTACTGTATCGTTGTATTATTATCCTACTAATTCCTCATCATGTGTTATATGATTATTAAAGAAATGAATACATGTATTCATATGTCTGGTTATGAGTTCATTAATATGTAAAAGTACATAATTATCTATGTACAGTTTAAGAATATGACTGGTTAGTGACGTCACAAGTTGGCACCAAATGTTAAGTATGACGTGACCCGATGTGACCTGTGGTTCAACAGGGTTTGTCTAGGCAGTGTCTCTCTTGACTACGCTGAAGTAGTTTCAATATTCTGGCAGAAGACATCATAGCAAGGTTTACGCAATAAACTTTAGGGGCTTGTACTTAGCCCATACGTGTGTATAAGGAGAAAACGGTACTCATTCAGCTTCGGCTCAGTCTACTGTGTATACCTGAAACTCTTTCTTGAGAAAGTATATTCCCAGTGTATTACGTCTTTGATAAGACTGTCTTACGTGATACTATATCTGTGTTAATGTAATTGATGAACTGTAATGTCTTGTTTTTTTTTTTTGTTTTTTTTTTTTTTGTTTTTTGTTTTTATTAACACATCGGCCGATTCCCACCAAGGCAGGGTGACCCGAAAAAGGAAAACTTTCACCATCATTCACTCCATCACTGTCTTGCCAGAAGGGTTCTTTACACTACAGTTTTTAAACTGCAAATTTAACCCCCCCCCGCGTTCCCGGGTCAGGGTTTTGGAACCCCAACGCTCCCATAATTGAGGTTTTTATCTCCGTTAGCGCGCCCTGAAAGTTTTCTATACATTTTCGGTCAGCAATTTCCCCGCCTGAAAGGTGCTGTTGTGTCGCAATATTCCCGCCTAGATAGAACAATGACAAGAGTGCATCGGGGTTGGGCCCCCCTATTTTGAAGGGCTCATTTTCCATCCTGTATTTTTCTAGCAATGCGATTGATTTCAATGTTATGGCCTTTTAAAGGGGAGATCCTCCCCCATGATCACTCCAGGTTTTGACGTGGTGTTTCGCTTATTTTGTGGGCCCGAATTTGTTTTGTACTCTGTGAAAATTTTTTTTCCTCGTGTTTACCATATCTGAGTAATTGAAATTTTCATCGTTGAAATTCATATTGTTTTTTTGCAGCCCCCGAAGTTTTGGGTTTATGTCCCCCCTGGATTTGCAGTGTCTGCAAAGGAAGACACTGTCATGCAGATTCGGGGGCATTGAAAGGGAAACACGGGCTGTGGCTGACATCCTTGTCTATGTCGGGGTATGAGGATGAGGAACAAGATGGGAGCGGTCTGTGCCTTTGGAAAAAGGCTTTTTCACCGTAGTGCCTCGGATTTACTCGTTTGACGACAATCTCTGGTTTCTGTTAGTGAGGAAATTAGACCATCGCCCCGATTTTTCCCCTGTTATCCCTTTAGCACGCATTTTGTGCGCTATTACGCCATGGTCACACTTGTCGAAGGCTTTTGCAAAGTCTGTATATATTACATCTGCATTCTTTTTATCTTCTAGTGCATTTAGGACCTTGTCGTAGTGATCCAATAGTTGCGACAGACAGGAGGGGACCTGTTCTAAACCCATGTTCCCCTGGGTTGTGTAATGATGGTTTCTAGATGGGGGGTTTGATCTTGCTTCTTAGGCCCACTTTCGAAGTTTTTTTATGATATGGGATGTTAGTGCTATCGGTCTGTAGTTCTTTGCTGTTGCTTTACTGCCCCTTTGTGGAGTGGGGCTATGTCTGTTGTTTTTAGAAAATGTGGGACGACCCGTGTCCATGCTTCCTCTCCATAGGATGGAAAAGGCTCGTGATAGGGGCTTCTTGCAGTTCTTGATGAACACGGAGTTCCATGAGTCTGGCCTTGGGGCAGAGTGCATGGGCATGTCATTTATCGCCTGTTCGAAGTCATTGGCGTAGGAAAAACATCGGATAGGCTTGTTTTTAACCAAATTTTGTGGCTCTCTCAAAAAAAAATTCGTTTTGACCCTTCGACTCTCAGTTGGTTAGCGGCTTGCTAAAACTGAGTCATATTGGGACTTGAGCAGTTCACTCATTTCCTTGCTGCCATCTGTGTAGGACCCATCTTGTTTAAGTAGGGGCCCAATACTGGATGTTGTTCTCGACTTTGATTTGGCATAGGAGAAGAAATACTTTTGGGGTTTTTTTCGATTTCATTTATGGCTTTTAGTTCTTCCCGCGATTCCTGACTCCTATAAGATTCCTTTAGCTTGAGTTCGATGCTTGCTATTTCTCTGATCAGTGTCTCCGTACGCATTTCAGATATATTGACCTCTTTTAGCCGCTCTGTTATTCTTTTCCGTCGCCTGTAAAGGGAGCGCCTGTCTCTTTCTATTTTACATCTACTCCTCCTTTTTCTTAGAGGAATAAGCCTTGTGCATACATCGAGTACCACCAAGTTAATCTGTTCTAGGCATACGTTGGGGTCTGTGTTGCTTAGTATATCTTCCCAGCTTATATCGGTTAGGACTTGGTTTACTTGGGCCCCCTTTATGTTTTGTTATTGAAGTTGAATTTGGTGAATGCTCCCTCGTGGGCTAGTCTCATTATGTCGGTCTGGGGCTCCACGCATACATGTCTGAACCCCCAATTTTGTTTTGATCTGAGTATATTGTTTTTGAATGGCGACATTTCTTATCAGATCATCATTGTTAGTGAAGATGAGGTCTAGTGTATTTCAGTCTAGTAGGCTCTTAATATTTGCTGGTTTAAATTTGGCCGTGGGAAAAATGACAAGGGAAACCCGTTCAGGGTAATGGCAAATACAGGGAAACGCGGGCCGAGACCTGGTGGTGGATAGGGTTGACAACAAGGCCTTTATTGCTGGTACAAGCAAACTGATGTCGAACCACAGCCTGGATGGTCAAGTACTGATTTAGGTGCCTGTCTGTCCAGCGCCTTCTTGAAGGACAGCAGAGGTCTATGGTAATATCCCTCATTTCTGTGCTGTCTCTTAAGCGTTCTGTTCCCCCTTTTTCTATCTGTGCTTGCCCTGCTTTTCATTGGGAAAAAGTTGCATCTCCTGCCGAGTCTTTTGTTTCATCGGGAGTGATTTTCGTGTTGCCAAGTTTGTGTACCCATCCCTCTAGGAATTTCCAAGTGCCTCATTATCATGTTTCTTCTTTTTGCTTTCCAGGGAATACAAATCAAGGGACTCAACCGTTCCCAGTAATTTAGGTTGTTTTATCGTACGTATGTGTGCCCCGTAAAGTTCTCTGTAAATTCCCCAGGTCAGCTATATCGCCTGCCTTGAAGGGAGCAGTCAGTCTTCAGCCGTATTCGCATAGAGAGAACAGGCGGTTTGAGAGATCACCATGGGCTTGGGGTCTTAGGTTTGGAAAGGTTCTCTGATCCATCTTATTATTTTTCTAGCAGATGAGGTAGATATATTGTTGTGGTTTTTAAGGTGCTATCCTCTGACGCTATCACTCCCAGGTCCTTCACATTAGTTTTTCGCTCAATGAGTGGTTAGAATTTGTTGAATACCAATTAAGTTTTAATTCCCTTCAAGTTGTTATTTGCTTTTGATGCCATTTAAAGATTTGGTTGTGTCTATTTGGAGTCTGGAAATGTGTTTGATGGAGGACCAATGTCCTTGGTAATTCGGGTGTCATCGCAAGGAAGCACGGAACTTTGGTTCATCTCTGTCTATGTCAGATATGAGGATGAGGAACAGGAAGGAGCGGTGCTGTACCTTGTGGAAGAGAGCTTTAAACTGTAGCTCACCTCAGGCTATACTCTGTTTATTTTTACTCTTGTTGTTCTATTTATTAGGAAGTTATAATCCATTACCAAAGAACTTTTCCTGCTATTCCTTTATCCACATTTTGGCGCTTATTACACCGTGGTCGCATTTGGAATATGTCATAAGCTTTACCACACCCTCTGTTACAATCACCAACACGTTCTGCTAAACCTTTTACATAGTTAACCCCTCTCAAGGAGGTTCTTGATGCTGGTGAGGGACTCTTGATCTAGGGAAACTGAAGCTGAGTGCCCTAAATTCCACCCCCCTCGAAACAGGGGTGTACAATACCTTTGGGTTTTTTTTAGCGCGCCCACCTATGATATAATTATTTATGCCACAGTACCCACTAAAGCAGCTCTACCATCACAATAATACTACCCTCCTTCCATTAAAACGTAGATGATTCCACCACCACCCGGATAATCCCTATTACTATCTACCTCAATACCTCTACCATTACCCTGATCCACCCCCTGCTACCACCATAACGCATCATACGGACTCCCACATAACTACACTTCTACACTCCCACCCATAATCTCTACAACGACATACCACCAAAAGTATCTACTCCACCACCACCACCACCACCACACATTTATGCTACCCCGCACAATACCTATACTCCTCACTCGCATACACATTTACTACTACTCCGTATCAACAAACTCTATCCCCCTCCAAACACGTACCATCCCCACAACCATTTTACCACCCGATAACTCTCCCACCCAACACCACCAATCACAACACCTCTACCACCCCCACCCAATCACTACTCCATTATCAACACCCCACCATTAACATTACTATTACCAACTTACTACCGTCACTATCATTACTTTCTACCATCACATCTACCACGGAACATACCATAATCTATCACCCCCACACTACATCACCATCTACACTCCCATACCTCATCCACATCTACATCCCCAACACTACAATCACATTTCTACCACCCCACACTCATCACATTCTACCACTCCACACTACTTCCACATCTATTCACCCCTACACTCCAACACATTCCACCCCAAATCCATACATATACATCACATCTACCACAACCAACATTACCATACATTTACCCACCCTCCACATACTCACATTACCACCCCACCACTACCCATCACCATCTATCACCCTCACTAGCATACATCTACCACCCCCACTAGCATCAATCTATCCCCCTACACTAAAAATACCATAACATTCTTATCACCCTCCACTACATCACATTACCACCACCACACTACCATCACGTCTAACCCTAACACTACTATCAAATTCTATCACCCTACATACCAATCAATTCCACCCCTACACTACCATCACATCTACCACCCCACCCTACCATCACATCTACCTCCTACTCTACCTCAATCTACCACCCCACATACAATTCACATTCAACCACCTCACTCCATCACATCTACCCACCACTACCATCACAAATACCATCATCACCACTACATCACATTACCACCCCCACATACATCACTCTTACCACCTCCTTACACTACCATCACATCTACCACCCTTACAACTACCATCACATCTACCACCCCTAACTAAACATCCATCTACCATCATCACCACTACCATCACATCTACCACCCGTACACTACCATACATCTACACCCCACCATACCATATATCTACCACCCCACACTACCATCACATCTACCCCCTACATCTACCATCCATATTCCACCCACATATCATCAATCTACCCACCCTACACTACCATCCACATCTACACCCCACCACTGACCATCACATCTACCACCCACATACCCATCACATCGACTCACCCCTACATGCCTTCACATCTACCACCACCACACTACCATCATATCTACAACCCCTAACTACCATCCATCTACCACGCCTACACTACCATCTCATTTACCAACCCCACACTACCATCACATCTACCACCCCCACACTACCATCACATCTACCACCCTACACTACCATCACATCTACCACTCCTCATACCATCTCATTTACCACCCACACTACCATCACATCTACCCACCCCACACTCCCATCACATCTACACCCACACTACTCTATCACCACCCACCTACCTTCACATCTACCACCCATACTTACCATTCACATATTATACCACCCCCACACTATCATCACATCTACCACCCCTTACACTACCATCACATCTAACCAAAAAAAAAAAACCCACATACCATCACATCTACCACCCCCACACTACCATCACTCTACACCCCTACCACTCACCATCACAGTCTACCACACCACAACTACATCATATCTACCACCCTACATACCATAACATCTACCACTCTACACTCATCTATTTACAATCCCACACTACCATCATCTACCCCCCCACACTACCATCACATCTACCACCCCTACACTACCATCACATCTACCACCCAACACTTACATCACATCTCCACTCCTCACTACCAATACATCTACGCACCCCCACACTACCATCACATCTACCATCCTCTACACTGCATCACATTACATCCCTACACTACCATCTCATCTCTAACACCCCTACATTACATCAATCTACCACCCCTACACTACTCACATCTCCACCCCTACACTACCATCACATCTCCACCCCTACATACCTTCATAATCTACCACCCCCACACTACTATCAATCTACAACCTACACTACAATAATCTAGCCCCACACTACCATCACATCTACACCCGTACATACCATCACATTACACCCTACTCTACCCTTCACATTACCATCCTCACATGCCATCACATCTACCATCCTATCACTACCATCACATCTCACACCCTACAACTACCCATCACATCTACCACCCCTACACTTCCATCCCATCTACCACCCCTACACTACATCACATCAACAACCCTACACTACCTTCATATTACCACCCCACACACTTACTATCACATCTACCACCCTCACACTACCCTCCATCTAGCACCCCACACTACCATCACATCTGCAACCCCACATACATCCAATCTACACCCCACCTACCATCACATTACCATCTACACACTACCATCACGTCTACCACTCTACATACCATCTATTTACCAACCCACACTACCATCACATCTACCACCCCACCACTCCCATCCATCTACCCCCCACACTCCCCATCACATTACCACCCCTACACTACCATCACATCTACACACACACACTTACCCTCATCTCTCCCACCCCTACACTCCTCCCATCTACCACTCTACATACCATCTCATTACCAACCCCACATACCATCACATCTACCACCCCCACTACCATCACATTACCACCCCTACACTACCATCACATCTACACTCAACACTACCAATCTCATTTCCAACCCACCACTACCATCACATCTACACCCCCCATACATACATACTACCACCCCACACTACATCATTTCTACCACCCACATACCCTCACATTCCACCCCCGCATTCCATCACATATACACCCCACACTATCATCACATCTACCACCCCTAACTCCCATCCTCACCACCCCACACTACCAAAATCTACCACCCCACACTACCATCAACATTCCAACCCCTACACCTACCATCCATCTACCACCACCACACTACTTCATATCTACACACTACACTACATCACTCTACCACTCTACATACCATCTCATTACCAACCCCACATACCATCACATCTACCACCCCCACACTACCATCACATCTACCACCCCTACACTACCATCACATCTACCACCCCTACACTACCATCACATCTACCACCCCTACACTACCATCACATCTACACCACACTACCATCACATCATCACCATCCTCACACTGCCATCAACATCTACATCCTACACTACCATACAATCTAACCCCCTACACTACCAATCACATCTACCACCCCTACACTCTTCACATTACCACCCTACATACCATCCATTACACCCTTTACACTACCTTCATATCTACCACCCCACACTACTATCACATCTACCACCCTCACACTACCATCACATCTACCACCCCCACACTACCATCACATCTACCACCGTACACTACCTCTCACATCTACTCACCCCTACTCTACCATCACATTACATCCTCACACTGCCATCACATTACCATCACTACATACCATCACATCAAACACCCCTACACTCCATCACATTCTACCACCCTACACTACCATCACAATCGCCACCCCTACACTTACACATCACATCTACCACCCCTAACTCCTACTTATCTACACCCCCACTCCTATCACATCTACCACTCACACTACCATCACATCTAGCACCCCACATACCATCACATCTGCACCCCACACTTCCCCATCACATCTACCCCCCCACATTATCCTACATCTACCCTCCACACTACCATCACGACTACCACCCCTACACTACATCCATCAACCCCTACACTACCATCACAACTCCCTCCTCCACAACCATCCTCTTACCACCCCCAACTACCCTCCCCATCACACCCCAACCCTCCCATCACTCTACCACCCCCACTACCATCAACATCCCATCTCCATACCTACCTTCCCCCCCCAACTACCCATCACATTACAACCTAACTCCCCCATCCCATACCACCCCTACACACCCATCCCCCAACCCCCCCCTACCCTAAATACATTACCATCCTCACATACCATCCACAACTACACCCCTACACTCCATCACCTCTACCACCCCACACTACCCATCACTCTTACCACCCCACACTACAACCATCTACCATCCTACATTACAATCACATTTACACCCCACACTCTCATCCCCTCTCCACCCTCCACTACATCCACATCTACCACCCCCCCAGTCCCCTCACCACACCCACCCCACACTCCCCTCACCTCAACCACCCCTCACTACCTCACATCTACCACCACCCACTACCCTCCTAACTACACCCCTACACTACCATCCATTCCACTCCTACACTACATCTCCTTTACACCCCCACAACCCTCACATCTACCACCCACACTACCATCCCCTCTACACCCCTACACTACCATCAAATCTACCACCCTAACACTCCATCCCCTCTCCACTCCAACCACTACTTCCTCTCTTATTTATCCTAATTACCACCCCCTCATACCATCACATCTACACCCCACACTACCCCCATCACATTACCACCCTACATACCTACATCTACCACCCCTACTCTACCATTCACATTACCATCCTCACACTGCCATCACATCTACCATCCCCCACTACCATACGTCTACCACCCCTACACTACCATACATCTCCACTCTACACAACCATCCACATTACACCCCACACTTCCATCACATTACCACCCCCACACTTCATCACATCTAACCACCCCTCACTACCCATACATCTACCACCCCTACATACATCACATCTACCACCACCCACACTTACCATCACATCTACCACCCCCGCACTACCAATACCTCTTCTACCTCCCCCTACAACTACATCCAACATCTAGACGCCACCCCTACATACCATCAATCTCCATCCTAACAATACCATCAATATACCACCCCTTACACTACTCAATCTACCATCCTCAAAACTACATCACATCTACCACCCTACACTATCCATACATTTACACCCTCACAGACCATCACATCTACACCCCTACCAAATACCTCACAATCTACCCCCTACACTACGAATCACAGCTACTACCCCCACACTACATCAATCGACCATCTCTCACTACCATCACATCTACCACGCCTACATACCATCACATCTACCACCTCTACATTACCCTCACATCTACCACCCAACACACCATCACATCTACCACCCCTTCACTACAATCACGTCTACCACCCACACTACCATCACATCTACCACCCCTACATACCATCACAATCTACCACCCTTACATCCCATCACATTACCACCCCTACCCTACCATCACATCTACCATCCTCTCACTACATCACATCTACCACCCTACACTACCATCACATCTACCCTCCCCAGAGCCTCAGCATCTCCCCCACATCCACAATTTTCACCCGAATTAAATTAAAAAGTGAAAAACTGAGTATAAAATTCCGGAAAAAAAACAGGTTTTCATTTAATAATTAACCTGAGATTTTGGGTTAATTTGGTCCTTAAATTGCAGACAGAGAGTGGAGTTTGAATAAATATTATTGAAATACACACAAATAATATATATATATATATATATATATATTATATATATATATATATATATATATATATATATGTATATATATATACTATCTATATTATATAAATATATATCATAACTATAGCAATCATCAGACATCACAAAGACAATCAAGCCGATCCCACTATGATGATTGCCCAATCACTATTCTTCGCCCACGTCACCAGCACCATCACCAAAATCATCAATACCGCATTCACAATCATAAGCACCTCCACCACAATCGGCACATCCCCAAAAACACCAGCACTCCACCACCACGTCTCTAACTTCACCCTCGGCCCTCCTTCATCTGTCCTCACGCAAAGTGTTATAAAACAGGCGTGGTGGTTTTGTAGGCGCTGGGGACGAGGTTTTGAGACGCTGGGGACGGTTCTTGGGGACGCTGGGGAGGGGTCTTTGGGGAACGTCTCCCCATCAGCTATTCTAATCCCTCTCACTTCCCTGCAATGATCCTTTTTTAACGACACAGAGCCACACTCTCTCGCGGCGCCTCCCACCTCATCACCACCACACTGTAATGTTTTGTGTGGGTTGTGAGGAGGGGAAGAAGTGTGGCGGTGGAGGGGATGAGAGTGGGGGAGCGGTGAGAGTGGAGGAGAGGGCGCGAGTGGAGGAGAGGAGCCGAGTGGGAGGAGCGGGTGCACGTGGGAAGTGAGAGGGTGAGAGTGGAAGGATGCGTCAACACGGGACCCCTCTTCCCTAAACACGATCCATCTCTCCCAAGTATTTTCCTCATCATGTATGATGGGCGGGCAGGTTGACGCAGTGGTTGTCTGTCGGTCTGTCTCGTCTGTCTGTCTATCTGTCTGTCTGTTGTTTGTGTCTGTCTGTCTCCTGCTCCTCTCTATCTCTCTCTCTCTTCTCTCTCTCTCTCTCTTCTCTCTCTCTCTCTCTCTCTTCTCTCTCTCTTCTTCTCTACTCTTCTCTTCTCTTTTATTTTTAACATATGTTCACCTCGTGTTCATAAAGAATTAAGAGAAATATTTATTAGAAGCGCCTGTGTAATAACAAAAGGATCTGGGTTGAAAAGAAATCACGTAATATTATAGTTATAGCGGACACAGTTATCAAACAAGTCCCCTGAACCTGCCCTCTAAAATTTTGATCTCCAACGAGCTCTTCTATGTATGTTAATGAATGGTTACGGAACCTAGTCTCAGTATATCATACAAGCGAGCAGCGATCTTGCAGATATGGAAGACGGCTTTTATGATTTTAGTCTGCCAAAGGCAGGCGGTAAGTCCTTACCAGGATTTATCTGCTCATTCAGTGACTCGAAAGAATTAATTTCTTTGAATCAGTCATTAGAATGTGAAGGTTGAGACAATATGCAACAATGTGAATCTTTATTGAGATTCCATTGTTGCATAAGTGTCTCAACCCTTCCACCATGTCGGTTTTTTTAAACCATTTATCACCATTAGAATGCACAATGATGAACCTACTTTGATCAATGAGTAACAACACTACTCTGTTTCCATTCTTGTTTCACTCTTTCCCTGTCTGTGAGGAATACACCTTTCTGAATGTCTGATGAAGCCAGACCGAAGAGGCTTTTGAAGTTATTGAACTCATTATTGGAATGAGTTAGTAGCTTTGACCTTAGGACGCCTGCAGATATCTATAGTTGCATGAACTTTGCCATAGGTACTGTACACCAGTCTTGGAAATTCGAAGCCAGTCAGATACAACTTTCTTATGAAAGAAACAATAAAACTTTGGAGGAAGAATTCTTTTTTTTAAATTCTGGCAACTATTTGAAGGTATTCCTTCGGGGATACCTAATTACTCTGGTTGCGTTTTGTAAAATGGATGGATATACATTTTAAAAATATAAATTTCTTAAAAAAACGTAAAAAGTATATATTATTTGACCTATGAAAGAGATATTTTTTAAGAAATATTTGTTTTATGCATAGTTATTATTTCATAAGTATTCGTATGACGACTTACAGGTTACAAAACTGAACAGAGAGTTAGGTTAGGGAGTGAAGCGGTAAGCCAACGCTTACCGCTCCACCCCCTTTAAATATTAAGTTATAATTATAACCATCTGGGAGTGCCAAGTTTGTAAGTGTGGTTGTGTTACCTGGGTCGCTCGTAACTTTGGGACCTCGTGTATACAAACAATTCATCTGTGCCGGGTGCTGTCTGGCTGATTGCCGACACTTCTTGGAATTAATACTGTAAAATGAATCACAATAAATTCTCTATCTTGCGTGTCCCAGATGGGGATGTTAGAAGCCATACAATGAACTAGATAGACCATTGTCAAGGCAGTGGATTAGATTCCATTCAATTTTCTTTATTTTTCTATATACAGCAGAGTATAAACACACCACATATTGCTTATACTCGTGCAAATAAAATGCTTCTGCATTATTTGCTCTTCAGCTGCTAATAACTAAATAAACATATCTCTAATTGTAGATAAATAGTTCAGAGAACCGAAAAACTGATAAATGTGATACATGTGCAACACTTTGTTATCTTTATTATGGGAGCGTTTCACCTCATGGCTTCATCAGTCCAATACAAAGAAGAATGGCGAATATCAGAAGGAGTGTGAGGTAATCAGTCCCTCAGCCTGGAGTAGATGTAATCCGTCCATCAAACGTGATAAGAATACAACATAAACACATGTCCAACAGTTGGGTGTCTTATCTCTCTCAATGTTACACCTACACAATAGGTTTCTTCAGTCGTAAAATACAGAATTCTAATAAAACAATTAATGAAAATATTTAGCAGGTAATAAGGCCACGTAATATATAGATAAAAATAAAATTACACGAAGGGTTTTTTTGTGACTTTCTACTGGAAGTGGGGGAACTCAAACATTTTTTTCAAACATCGAAAAGGGAACCTTAAAACTCAGGAAAAAACGTATAACTAAACACCTCATTTCTATTCTAGAAGGGGCCAGCGATTAAACATTTTGCAAATTTCGTTTAAAAAAAACAACAAAGTGCAAAGAAAAATTTAAACCCCCTTTTAAATTTTAAAAAAAAAAATTACTAAACCCTATTTAAATATCGGGGTCCATTTCCTTTAAATTTTCCCAGTAAACCCCTGTTTTCGTATAAAATTTCCCAAAAAATAAAAAATACTTTAAAAAAATCCCCCAAAGTACGCTTCTCTTAGGGACTCACCCAAATTTTTAAAAAATCTTCTATTAATTTGTGATTGTAAACAAATTTATTCGTTCTTAAAAATTAAGTAAAAAATTTTTTGGGGGGTAAAGTTTTTTGGGATCAACGAAAGATCCAATAGGGTTCTTTTTTTTTTCCACCGAACCTCAAGTTAATCATGTTGCTTCTTTAATTAAACTTCCTCCCCCTGAAGTTAATCATGTTCCCTTTTTAATCTAAACCTTTAGCCCCAAGTCAATCACTTGCTTCTTAAAACTTTCCCTCAGCCTCAAGTCAATCATTTTGCTTTTAATCTAAAACCCTCCCTCCGGAAATTAAACAGTTGCTTTTTTAAAACACCGTCAGCCTCAAGGGCCCAACATGTTGGGTTCTTTTTAAATTGAACCCCTTTAGCCCCCGAAGTTAATCAAGTTGCCCTTTTTAATCTAAAAGTCACCCAAAATCAATCATGTTTCTTCTTTCTAAACCCTCACCTCAAAATCAATCAGGTTTTCTTTTTAATCTACCGTCCCCCTCAAGTCAACAAAGTTTCTTCTTAAATCTTAAACCTCAAACCTCAAGTCAAACATGTTGCCCTTTTTAATTTTAAACCCTCAGGGCCCCAAGTTAATCATTTGCTTCTTAAACTAAAAAGTCAACCCCAAGTCCCTTTAAAGTTTTTCCCTTTTTAAACACCGTCAGCCTCAATTTTAAACATGTTGGGTTCTTTTTTTTTCCGTCAGCCTCAATTTTAAACCCTGTTGCTTTTTTAATTTCTACCGTCACCTCAAGTCCCAAACATTTGCTTCTTTAAAAACCCACCGTCAGCCTGAAAATTAATCATGTTTCCCTTCTTAAACTACCGTCAGCCTCAAAACAAACATGGTTTTCTTTTTTAAACTACCGGCAGCCTAATTAATCATGTTGCTTCTTAACTAAACCGTCCCCCTCAAGTTAATCAAGTTGCTTTTTTTAACTACCGTTTCCCCCCCCCTCCCCCACCCCAGCCTCAAACCAAACATGTGGGTTTCTTTAACTTCCGGGGGGGCCTAAGTTAAACATGTTGCTTTTTAATCTAAAAGAACCGTGCCCCCCACCTAAGTTTAAACATGGTTTCTTTTTTAACTACCGTCAGCCTCAAGTTAATCATGTTCTTCTTAATTTTAAACCCCACCTAATTAATTTAGTTGCTTCTTAAATTTAATTCCGTCAGCCTCAATTAATCATGTTTTCTTCTTAATCACCCCAAGGCCCCCCCCAAGTCAAAACAGGGTTTCCTTTTCTTAAACTACCGTCAGCCCCCCAAGTTAATCATGTTGCTTTTTTAATCTACCGTCAGCCTCAAGTTAATCATGTTGCTTCTTAATCTACCGTCAGCCTCAAGTTAATCATGTTGCTTCTTAATCTAACCGTCAGCCTGAAGTTAATCATTTGCTTCTTAATCTACCGTCAGCCTCAAGTTAATCATGTTGCTTCTTAATCTACCGTCAGCCTCAAGTTAATCATGTTGCTTCTTAATCTACCGTCAGCCTCAAGTCAATCATGTTGCTTCTTAATCTACCGTCAGCCTCAAGTTAATCATGTTGCTTCTTAATCTACCGTCAGCCTCAAGTTAATCATGTTGCTTCTTAATCTACCGTCAGCCTCAAGTTAATCATGTTGGCTTCTTAATCTACCGTCAGCCTGAAGTTAATCATGTTGCTTCTTAATCTACCGTCAGCCTCAAGTTAATCATGTTGCTTCTTAATCTACCGTCAGCCTCAAGTTAATCATGTTGCTTCTTAATCTACCGTCAGCCTCAAGTCAATCATGTTGCTTCTTAATCTACCGTCAGCCTCAAGTTAATCATGTTGCTTCTTAATCTACCGTCAGCCTGAAGTTAATCATGTTGCTTCTTAATCTACCGTCAGCCTCAAGTTAATCATGTTGCTTCTTAATCTACCGTCAGCCTCAAGTCCGTAGATCATGAGAGACCTGTCTCTTTCTTCCTCGTATTGTTTTCTCCTAAAGACTGCCTTCTCTGTTGTCACTATTTCCATTACTGTCTCTTTTATCACTCTTGTGCCTCTTGATCTACTTATAAAATTTTTTGCCCCCCCTCTCAAAAAAAAAATCTCCCTTGTCTCTTCGTGATTCCTTTGCTCCTGACATTTATTTATTACCCTCTAGTGTGCATAATGGAAAATTGTGGGCAAAATATCACATTCATCATTTTCATTTGCTCTTTCAGTCTTTGAGCTCTTTTTTCTGCTAGAGGTGTCTCTCTTATTTCATGTTATCTCTCCCCTGCCATTATACACATTTCCCTAGATCGTATAATTTTTTTTTTTTTACTGTTCCCCTCCAATCTGTTTGGAAGAACTTTTATTATATCTATGTATTGGCAACGGCCTTCACTCCCTCCATTTTTTATTGCTCTTTCTATATATCATTTACTTTTTCCAGTGATGGCAGATGATAGACTGTCAGTGACGGCAGATGATACTGTCAGTGATGGAAGATGATAGAGACTGTCAGTGTTGGCAGACTGTCAGTGTTTGTGTGTGTGTGTATGTGTGTGAAGAAATGTTTCTTTTCGACCAGGCAGCAGTAGTAAATAATTTTCGCCTTTATAGAGAGGTTCAGAGTAACATCAAAACAGACTGTGTAATATTTTATCTTCCAGACAGCTCTTTCCCAGAAAATTCTGTGCCCCTTGTGTGTTTTTTTAACAGAGTAACTGAGGAAATGTATTTTAGCCTGAGATCTGAGAACGTTTAGCCTGAGAGTTGAAAACGTGTTTTTGCGGATCATCTTAAAACGTTTGTTTGGCGTGAGACTTGAAAGCTTTGTGCTGGAGGTCTGAGAATGTTTCGCGGGAGATGTGATAACGTTTGTTTAACGGGATATGTGACAACGTTTATTTAGAGGGGGATGTGAGCACGTTTGTTGAGCGGGGATATCTGAGAACATTAGTCAGAGATCTGAAAACGTATGTAGAGATCTGAGAAACTTTAGAGGGAGATCTGAGATACTTTGGTGAGAAATGTGAGTACGTACTTTGCAGTGTAAACACCGCCACATTCGCCGGTATAAACCTTGTTAATTGATACAGAAAGAGGTTTAATAAAGACAAGTGAGCAAACACACTAGGGCATATTTGTTAGAAAACATTTTGACCTCAGAACCGAAAGGTTTTCTAACATAGCGCCTTGTTTCAACCACCCTAACAACCAACGCTCTAACCACCACAATTACAAATATAACTATCATTAGCACCACAACTAATATGATAGTGGCGGTAGTATACTATCACTATCACAACTACCATCACCACAACCACCATGTTGCAACCCCTGAATGGGTTACAATGATTATCATGTATATATAATGTATATTACCTTTTCATTTAATTTTATATTGCTTATATTTGCGATAATAGCTAAATCGTAAATGTATGACTTTATATTATTATTTGACTGTTATATTGTTATTTAGCTTATGTTGTTAGGATGTATATAAAATGTGCTCAGTTAGTCTTGATTGTCAAACTACTGTAATTATCGCTTGTCGCTCGTTATACTGCCGGCTTCTGAGCTGCAGTTGTCCACGTAGCTATCACGTGATCGAGAGGGGGTGTCCTCACCTCGTGTGAAGTATTCAGTCTGCTGGAGACTCGCCCTTTCTGGTTGGAGAATTGTCTGTCTCATTTTTCTTATTAGTTCTGTAGAACTTTGTTCTCAGAACATTGTATAGACTTAGTGATTTTCGACGTTGTACTGAGGTTGTGTGTCACTTAGACACTCTGAGTATCTCAGGTCCTTAGCTATAGCTTCTGACCTAATTTTGTACTGGTTCCTGTGTATTGTCACAGTCACAGTTTTTCCTATGCTGAACATAGATTCAGTATTATGGGAGTTTGGTAACTTTCGTGGAGGATCTGCAGATGGTCCCTACTTAGTGTCGTTATATTATCTCCTGATTCTGTGTCGCAGTCGCTTGATATTGCATTGCTATTGGGCTTAGCATTCTTTGTTGTTCAAGCAGACTGTTCGGGTTGCCAGTCGGTCAAGAAGTTAGTTTATTTGAGGACTTTGTCAGTCACTTGTTTAAGTCTTATTCGAGTCTTGAGACATAGCTAACTACTTACGAGCACTTACACGCCTACACACTTGTACATATTTGTAATATCTTATTAAATGTTAATGTACCTGACGGTACTTAAGAATTATAAATGTGATATGTGCTTTCAGCACAATAATATTGAACTCGAGAGATTGATTTTATTTTGATTGCTGTGATTTAATTTACTTTGATAATATACCTCTAGACAACTTATAGACTTAATAAATTTATTAAATTTTAATTTCTCTAGTTAGTAGCCTACCAGTTGTAATCCTAAGGCGCTATTGAACAATACTGATTTATAATGGATAATTGGACAAGGATACTGACTACTTGTTACGAAAACCCAGTAACAGGCTGGATGCTAGAAGGGCAGTCCTTTCTAGTATTCACTGGAGATCTCTAAGCTTTTAGAATCGCGTTTTTTGTAACAAATGGGGGCCTGTCCGGGAGGCTCTTGATCCAAGGTGTTGGAGAAACTGTCCGGGAGGCTCTTGATCCAAGGTGTTGGAGAAATTGTCCAGTTTGACATACTAGTGAATCTATGATCAAACACTTTGAGTACTTTCCTAATCTGAAGACTTTGAGTTTAGTCTTGTACAACATACCAGGTGGATGTATGTACCTGACTGAGTCTCT
Organism: Cherax quadricarinatus; assembly: GCF_026875155.1. NCBI lineage: Eukaryota > Metazoa > Arthropoda > Malacostraca > Decapoda > Parastacidae > Cherax > Cherax quadricarinatus. The sequence continues at coordinate 46,473,252 of NC_069423.1, read as the reverse complement.
TGATCCAAGGAGATGGAAATACTGTTATGAGTTCTAACTCTAAGACAACCAACACTAAAATTCCTATTAAGATTATAGTTTCCCATAATCAATCTCTCGTAGTACAATTATTTTCGTGATGTATGCCAAAGTGAAACAGTTAATTGATACTCTGACTTTGTCTGAGTTAAGTACATTAGAACTTCAGACGTGTTGGCAAGTAGCCAAATATCTCGGTGTGACGTATAACAGGAATTACACAGCTGAAACTGTCGGAGCATTAATTAAAGATATATTGTTTCCTGCTCATACAGAGATGTCTGATTATGATTCAGATTCAGAAAGCCTAGTGTCACAATTAGGAAGTATGACTCTATTTGATGAAGAAAGAGCAACTAGAGCAGAAGTGAGCCTAGTGTCTGAGCCTAGTGTAGCTCAGTTCTCGCTCGCTCCTTCCTTCACTGACACTATAGTACAGAGTATAGCTGGTAGTATGACACAGCCTAATACTAGTACAGTGTATGATACACCTGTATCTACTTATCCTAGACCAGATCTAGACTCTCTAGAGACGGCTGGACCAAGTGTCCGACCTAAGGACCGTCCAGACCATGTTAATTTCCCTACTCCTCCATTACCCACTGGTCCTATCTCTCAGGAACAGTTTGAGAGGTTGGAACGCCTCATTATGTTGCAGACTGCACAAATAGAGGCACAGAGGAGATTGAACGAAGAAGATTTCCAAAGAGAAAATGTTCGTCTGGGAAGACAACAGACTGATAGATCACAGGACACATTAATGTGCAGAAAGCTGCATTCATGGTTCCTAAGTTTTTTGAAAGTGACTTAGACACATATTTTGATGTGTTTGAGAACCAGGCTCGTGCTATGAACTGGCCACGTAAGCACTGGGCAACATTGCTTCATACTGCTTTGACGGGAAGAGCTCAAACCTGTACTGCAGCTTTGCCATTTGCTAAGTACATTAGTTATGACGCTGTCAAACAAACAATTCTAGAGACGTATAATTTGTTACCTGTAAGTTATCAAAGAGCATTTCGTACGTTACAACGACGACAAGATCAAACTTGTGTAGAGTTTGCTCGTGAGAAAAAAGTTGCATTTCAGAGATGGTGTAGAGCTGCTAAATGTAACAACTACGACAGCCTTGTTCAGTTGTTACTACATGAAGAGTTTAACAACTGTATGTCTGCTGACATACAAGAATATCTGATCGATCATACTACCTCGGATATTCTGGAAACTGCAGCATTAGCAGACAATTACGAGATTTCTCACAAACTTGTACGTACTAAAACACTAAGAAACAAGGTAACTAAAGATTGTCCTAGAAGTTGGCAACCTAAATCAGCTGCTCATTGCCGTCCTGATGTACCTGCTACTGTAACTTCTCGTACCTTTACCAGGAAAACTCATAATCCTGAATCTGTCTCTGTGGCTAGACAGAAATCTGGTATCGAAAGAAGAAAGTTAAATGTACCTATTGTAACAGAAAAGGACATGCTAGAGAGTATTGCTATAAATTAGAAAGAGATACGAGAAACAGTCGTGCGGCTGGCGCCCCCCACACAGTCGTATCCTCTTCCGAGCAACAAAGGCACCAAAATCCTAGCAATTCCTCTTATCCTACTGTTTTAGATAATGTTACTCAGGATAGATGACTAGCGTCAGAAAGTGTATCTGACGAAAAGATTCGTTCAGAGCGATGAGTCCTTACTTTCGGAGAGATAAAGTAGGATTTGACGAATCACATCTAACTGAGATAATTTCTTTCAGAGACACTGGCAGTTATCTCACGTTATTAAAGAAGATGTACTGCCCATAACTGACGATACCTATTGCAAGATAGATGTATTGTTAGAAGCCTATGGAGGGGCTGTTATAAATGTGCCTCTGCACAAAGTTTATATTGAAACAAGCTATTATACTGGTTATATTTCAGTGGGTATATCCAGTGGTGTATTTCCCATCAGGTCAGTGGACTTGTTGATAGGGAACGATATCCTTCATGCTGGTATATGTAAAGAACCACTTGTGATTGATAATACCACTGATGATAATTATGCCATTGAAGCTTGTAGAGAGAAACCTATTTTATTTCCTCTCAGCGCAATTACTAGAGCTATGTCAAAGATACAACAACCATCCTTGTCTCCTGTTGAGTTAGTGGATGACAATGATTTGGGGTTGAATATGTTGTTTAGTGACGCTCTGCGCCCAGGATCATTAACACTGACTCCCCCTAGTCATCAACCTAGTCAGGACACAACTGACGTTAAATTTCTAACCCATGATGATTTAATCAAGGATCAGTTTGTTGATCAGTCACTGGAAAGACTGAGAGATATAGCAGTTACTGAGAGTGAAGCAAAGGATCTCGATAATTGTTACTATTATAGTAACGGTGTACTGATGGAGAAAAATACTTGTAAGTTGTCAGCTGATAGTGTTTCCACCACAGTCAAGAATCTAGTAGTGTTACCAGTTACATTTCGTGAACAAGCCATTGATTTTGCTCACAATAGTCCCATAGGAGGACATTGGGTGTCAAGAAGACACTCGGTAAACTTGGCGAAAACATTTTACTTGGCCAAAGATGAAGGAAACAGTAGCTGATCATGTGCGACGTTGCCACGTGTGTCAAGTGACAGGCAAGCCAGCGCACACACCTCCACCTGCGCCTCTCATTCCTATCACCGTGCATGGTGAACCATTCTCACGTCTTATTATTGATTGTGTTGGTCCTTTGCCTAGAACCAAACTAGGAAACCAATACTTATTTACTATTATGGACGCTGCAACACGCTATCCCGAAGCTATTCCTATGAGAAAAATTAATGCTCGTGCTATTGTGAGAGCGCTGATGAAATTTTTCTCCCAGGTTGGATTGCCACGAGAGATACAATCAGATCAGGGATCTAACTTCACTTCTAAGATCTTTCGAGAAGCATTATCCCACCTAGGAATAAAGTCTGTACTTTCAACCAGTTATCATCCACAGTCACAAGGTGCTCTAGAGAGATTTCATCAGACACTGAAGTCCATGATGAGAGCTTATTGTGAGCATTTTTCTAGAGACTGGGATGAGGGTATACCTTTTCTTCTGTTCGCTATGAGAGAAAGTGAACAAGAAAGCCCTCGGATTTAGTCCGTTTAAATTTAATATTCGGGACACCAAGTGCGTGGTCCTCTCGCAGTGTTAAAAACGTGTGGACAGGAAATCAAATCCATCATTGAGTACTTCACCTTCATTAATGCAGCAACATCTGACAGCCGCTAGAGAGCTAGCTTTAAAAAACCTAGTTTCAGCCCAAGCTAGAATGAAGCAGCATTATGACAAGCGTGCTGTCTCTCGTTCTTTTAAAGCAGGAGATAAAGGTGATGGCTCGGAAATTATACCGGGTCATGCTCTACAAGCCAGGTATGATGGTCCCCTGGAAGTAGTGAAAAAAGCTTAGCGACGTAAATTATTTGGTACGTACGCCTGGGAAAAAGAAATCTAATCATGTGACCATGTTAACCAGCTCAAGGCATACTACGCTAGTCCTCTACCTACTACTACTATTCTCCTAGGACAGGGGAAAAGGAAAACGTCAGCCCTACCTACATCTCTAGGGGTTAGGGGTTCGTTTAGAAAATTCAGTGACTCTACAATCACTAGACATTTTCTTAGTAACCTTGGGATTGATAGAGCTGGTGATATTAAAAAACATGATTTTGCATTTCCCTGAATTTTCCGTGATGTTCCTAACGTTGTACTCGGGGTGTACATGACGTTGATGAAACAGGAACACCCATTAAGCAATCACCATAAGGATGAGTCCAACAAAGCATAAAGCATTGAGAGAAAGGTTGTTTTTCTGTTATCCTCACGGACTTATTGAGCCAGTAAAAGTCCATGGCATCTCCCTGTATTTAGTGCCTAAACCTGAGGGGTAGTTTCGGGATGTGCACTGATTACAGGAAAGTGAACTCTGTCACCTTGCCTGATGGTTACCTCTACCTCGCATTGACGCCCTTTATTGACCGTGTGTCAGGACCCAGTTTGTCAGCCGTTTAGAATCTCTTACGAGGCTATTATCAAGTCCCGCTTACTGAACGTGCTCAAGAAATTCTGTTTTTTCCCTGTTCAAGATGATTGTTTAACTACCTCGTCACCCCTTCCCGGCCAAATGTAATGCGGCTTCTTCATTCCAACGTATAATGAACGAGTTGACCCACAACTTAGAAGGAGTAAAGCCTACCTTGACGACTTAGTGGTGTACAGTGACGAGTGGGAACAGCACTTGACGCGTCTCAAGCATTGTTTGAGAGACTGGCGCACTACAACTTTACTGTCAACTTAGCCAAATGTAGCTTGGCAAGCCAAGATTACCTATCTAGGCTTTTGTATCGGCCAAGGTGAGGTTGCTCCTATTGAGGCTAAGGTTCGTGCAATTTCTGAATTTCCATGCCACATGATAGGGAAAGGGGGTTCAAGATTCCTGGTATGGCAGGATATTATCGCAGGTTCTGTCCAAACTTTTCTCAGATTGCAGCTCCTCTCACTGAGCTTACTAGTAGCAAAGTTCAGTTCACCTGGACTAGAGAAATTTTTCAGACTCGTTCAAAAGGTTGAAGCGCTTGCTATCTCTGCTCCTGTGCTGAAGAGTCCTAATTTCAATCTTCCCTTCTTTTACATATGATGGCGAGTGCTATGCAGTGTGCTGTGCTGCTCCAACAGTCAACATCCACTGATATTTTTCCATCCTATATGTTACTATTCATCTAAGCTTAAACGACCCCCAAAAAAATTAGCCACTATGAAAAGAGAGGCTCTAAACTCTTGTGGTGTCATTGGAACATTTTGACGTGTATTTGGGCACTTCCCCATTTAAAATTAACGTTTTTACTGACCCCACAATCCACTCACCTACATAAAAAACTATGAAAAGTAAAAATGCAGGATCATGAGGGGGCCCTCAGAATCCAACCTTATTCTATTAGTATAAAACACATAAGTGGTCATTGTAATGTAATTGCTGACGCTCTGTCTCGTCCTTAATAATTATCAGTTACATTAAATTAACGTAATTTTATGCCCAAATAAACCCTTTTTTTACTTGCTATCTCAAATTCAGTAAAGTAACTTTAAACCCTCCCGCCCATATTAACTTATATACCATTCATGTCTAATTATTATATTTATATATTCACCAGTAATGTTGTGTGAGGAGGAGACAAACTGAGGTTGAGTGGGTATGTGGTGCGGTGATGTACTGCGTGACGCAACACTGTCCTGTCGCAGACCCCCCCCCCTCACTACACACCTTAAGCTGTTTCATACTCAGATGTTCATACTGCCTAGCATTCCACAACCACTACTTAAGAGTGGAATGCAGTCTCCTCTACTATGATCGAGCCTCAACGTGCCCTCCTTGTCAGCGCTATCCGTCTCTACACTGATTTTACATAACCACGAGTATGAGCAGATACAATACTGTGTACTGCCCCAGAAATAGAGACATATCCTAGTGACGGACGCTGTGAAATTGTAGAGGTGCTTGGCACAAGAGAGACTCGTTAATTTTTATTTTGATAATAATATTGATATGAGTAATCAGAAATAATGTGAAAGACATTAATGCAACTCCTAGTTTTTTTTTTTTTTTTTTTTTTTTTTTTTTTTTTTATATATTTTATTTTAAACATGACATTTCAAATATAATATGTAAAACTCAATTTTAAGTCTAATAATTAACACAATCCTCCCACAAACTAATGTTACACACCACACTTACAACTCCGTGTGGGGACACCCCCCCCTCCCTGCTCCCTCATCCTATCAATTAACCCAAACCTGTTGGAGCTACTCAACAGAATTACATGAAGAACAACACTTTTATATACACATCCCTCGAAATGGTACTTAATGATCGGGTACAGACCATGCCAATGCATGCACTGAACATATTATACAGACATATTACCCCCCCCCCTAGTGGTTATCCAACCACCCCCACTATTTACAACCCCAACATACTATAAACAATGAATGTTGCCAAATCTAAAGTCACACAGCAATGATCCAAACATTAATTTATGTAATTGTCCTAATGGTTCAGTTACATAACAATATGTATTTTCACAACAAAAGGTGATATAGAAAAGTCACAAGGACATACAAAATTTCTACAAAACCATAAGAATAAACTTAGTCTCAAAATCCAACACATGTAAGCCTTACACATTTAAACATGCAATTCCCTGTAAAACAATAACACAGCTTCAACTATGACATTCAGCCTATCCCAGCTTATATGGACATTACATAGTGCTATTGACAACATACAATACAACATAAAAAAAAACCATGACACAAGTAACACATAAAGACTGTGCCTAGCACGCACCTAACCACAAAAACCTATAACACCACTGTTGCCCAACTTTATTTACACTATCTGACGTGCATTAACCTCTTTACTCTCAAAACAAAACTGAAAATTGCAGAACACCAGTGAAAACAATAATGCACAGCTTTAAATTTACAAACATATCACATCATATCTCTGGACACCGTGCATAAACACAGCATCAACACTATGCAGTGAAAGGCACCTAAAAAACAAGTTGGGCAAACACATGCAATTTTTTATAGCAAATCCCCAAAATTTACAATGTCTTTACCGTAAATAAAATATTACCACACACAATATGTATAATAAGTATAAAATTCCTTTCACACAAAAACTGGCCACTCCACGGGTGCTAGCACCCGTGGTCCACATTTTATTCACTCATGCATCACTCATCCAACACTCTCGCAAAACTTTTTTATCCATTACCAGGGGGGCCCAACCCTGTTTTTCAACCCCTGACTTCCCTACCCCACAACACTTTCCAATCATACCCTCCCCTCCCCTATATTACAAGTCTAATAAAACCTGTAACGTAAGTTGCCTAATCCCTCTGAAAAATCCTTCACCCACCCCCTCCCATAAATTTCCTTTTTTTCTACATCCCGTTTTATAGAACGTTAACGCTAACACCCTCCTCTTCACCTCAGTAACCTGTTTGCCCCGCAATCCCCACACTATAAGATATAATCTGCCATAATGAAATCCACAGCTCTGATTACACTTTCCTCCCAACCCCCCACGTCGAGATTTAAATGCTCTCAATACAAAAAAATTCCCTTTACCTCCTATCCTATTTATCACCCTATTTAACCACCCCTTGACACTCCTCAGTCCATCACAAAAATAACTACATGAAAAGCCGACTCCCCCCCCACCACAAAATCCCCCCACACCCCCCCGTCAACGACTCGTCTATCCCTAAAAACCAACCCGACGGTAAAATGCCGTGCAGAAAACGATACATTACATCCCGAACACGGGGTTGCAACCTCATCCTACTCAACCCTATTCCATATACTTCCCCATGCATACAGGGGGAAAATTCCCTCTACAGGCGCTACAACCCTCCCGGCTAACAATCTACACAACCTACCTATTTTAACCTTTGCTGGCTCTCGATCCCACGCCAGAGCCCTCAACACAGTTTCACACTCATGAAAACTCAACTCCTGTATACATCCTTTGCAATCTGTTATGGATCCTGCCAACCCCCCCCCCACCCACACTTTCCCTCATCACCTCCCTTTTAATGAAGACACATTTGACCCTCCGCTTTAAGCCCCAGCATCCCAGCCCCCCCTTACTTACAGGTAACATTACCACATCTCTCTTAATCCAATCGCAGCTCGAACCCCACAAAAATTTTAAAAACCTTCCTAAGTATTTCGTTATTGCTGGCCCAGTTAATGGGAACAACGGCTGCCACGTGCCATACTTTGCTATACAGTAAAGATATTAACAACAATGGCACGCTGCACAAGGGTCAAATGATAAGGTCGCAAGGGCACCCAAGCGTCCCTGAATCCTTTCTACCATCCTAACGAGTTTTCCATGCGTCCCACAGTAGCTCGTCTGCATAAATAAGACCACAGATTGTTAACGAATTCACCTGCTTCCTCACAACTGCACTCCCAATCAACCCTACCCCCCCAAGCTCCTAACCCCATGACCATGGATTTATCCGAATTACCCTCATACCAGTTTGCCCCTGCGAACATTTGTACTACCCCGTCTAAATTGTCCATTGACATCCCCTCCCGATCAGAACAGTTGTACCCATCCACATACCCAATTAAAACTGGCCAAACCCTCGCAACCTCAACCCTGGTCCCTCTACGGACACATACGCTGCTCCATCAATCTATAAAAGGGGTCCTGTACGCCTGCAAACAATAATTGTGACATAGGACACCCCCTGCCTAAGTCCCCTACCCATTACAATCTTCCCACCCAATCGACCATTAATCTGTACCCTCGCCTTTGCACCTCCATACAACGCCTAAACCCAGCCCACTATTTTCCCCCAAACCCCTGACCCCTGAGGATGGCTTTCAATGCTTTCCGATCCACTCTATCGTATGCCCCTTGCCAATCGAGCGCCACCAAACCTCCCTCCCTCCCCCCCCCTTTTGCCTCCACGAAATCCCTAAGTAACCCATGCCCCTCCACCATAGCCTCCCTGGCAAACCAAACTGAGTTTTTGATACTACCCCCGCCCCACCACACACTTTGACCCGATTTCCCAAAATCTCGCAAACAATTTATAATCTGCGCATAACAACGAGATCGCCCGTAATCCCCCAAGCGTATGCGCCCCTTACCCTTCGGGACCAATACAACGACAGCCGTTGCCTGCTTCTCACCCAGCTCACCTCTCTCCTTCATGCAATTTTAATAACCTAACCAGAAAATGCCTCAATAGTTCCCAATGCTGCTGATAAAACTCTACCGGGAGTCCCATCAATTCCCGGTTGCTTTGCCCTTTCGCATTCCACTTTAAAACCCTCCATATTTCCCCCTCAGTTATTTCGTCACCCGTTGCTTCCCTATCACTGTTACGCAAAAGACATACCACACTCCCACACACCTGTTCTAAAACCCCATCCTCTACCCCTTCTCGTTGCCATACTTCTCATACCAAATTGTCAGCAAACGCCCCCATTCCTTCCGTAGCTTGTATGACCTGCCCCTCCCTGTACCCTCCTACGATTCATGAACCTCCAACCATGGGGGGAATAGTCATTTTCCTGCTGTCTTTTTTCTGCCTACGCAATACGCACGATGAAGGTCTATCGCCCCATAACACCTCTTCCACCCCCGCCTGTAACCCCACCGCTTGGAACCTCTCATCCTGTACCTCACGCAGCCTCCCTTTTAATTGCCAAAATTTCATCCATTGGATAAGTGCCCCCACCGCCCCCCCTCGCATAACAACCCCGTAAAACTATCCTCCAAATAGTTTTGCAAGCCCATATTTTAAAGAATTGATACGTTTCCTTCCTTTACGTAATATTGCTTAAAACCGTTCTTTAGCCACACCATCCCACCAACATCACCACATCCTCTACCCCTTTATCTCTGCACGTAACCCCTCCCCCAGCGTTGCAAATCCCTCTATCCCCTCCTCATCACCTAACACACTTGTTTTTTAATTTCCAATATCCCCTAGATATACCTGCTAGTGACTCCCACGCCACCTCTGCTACTACCGCCCGATGATCCGAATAACTACTTCTATTGTACGGAAAAATGTCAACCCAACCCCTTGAGATATATACAGCCTATCCAACCTAGCAGCGTAACCCCTCTTACAAAAGTGGCTCTACCTCCCACGCCCCTCCTCCAACCGCATCCCGCAACTGAATATCCCTCAAAAGATCTCGCAAGGGGCCCCCGACACTGCCCCGCCCCTTTTGGTTCCACGTCAGCCCTCCTAATAACGCAAGTTCCATCGCCACCAACGATGGCCACTGCAGGTAAACCACGTAAGAAGAAAACTAGTTCTTCACATACAAATCCCTTTTTACCCTCACATCATTTTCCGCTGGTGCATACACACATACAAAAGAACCCCGCTGTCCCCACCCCCACCCCATCCACGCGCAAAACTCTTCCCCCTCCCCCCCCCTCACTTCTTACAACACAAACGGGCTTGCCTCCCTGATCAATATACCCCCACCACCTTTCAGGGCGTGCAGATGGCAGAGTCATGACCTGAAACCCCTCCACCTCGAGCACTCTTCCCTCCTTGAAATTGTGTTTTTTGCAGAACACTACATCCACCCTATATTTATACAGAAACATTCGAAACCATTCCTTCTTCACACTATTACCCCAGTCCATTTTCGTTCACAGTCAAAACACCTAAGGCCTCTTTATGTTTCCAACCCTTCCTCCCTCTTCATTCATCCCAGGGCCTCCTGCCCCAGGGGCCAGCACAAGGCTTCACAAACCCTCAAAACCCCTCCCCCTTTTTTGCGATGCCTCTTATCGTGACTGCTCGACATTGCTCTTCCTTCCTCCCAGACCTCTGCGCCGGCGTCAGGACGTCATCTGAGTCTGACGCCGCCGCTCTCTTCCTCGTGATGCCCTCACTCCATGTTATCTTCTGAGGTTTTTCCCCCACGATGAACCTCCAAACCTTCCACCAACGCCCCGTTCCACAGCACACGGCGACAACCTCTCTTACTAGTTGGCCCGTCAACCCTGCTATGTTTTTTATCCTTACATTCCTCTACAGGCACCGCCGTGTCTCTCACCAGCTCAGGAACAACATCCTCTGCAGGCGGTGTCAATGTCCTTAACACCTTCCTGAAGCTCTTCCTCTATAGCCTGCCCTCCTCCTGCACTTGCACTTCTGTACTTGTCCTTTGTGTAGTAACAGATCCTTTTACATCACAGCTTACCTCACCACATGCCTTCTCCCTTTGGAAACCTCCACCTCTTCACTCCACAAGCGCCCAGCCCTTTCTTGCGCACCGGCTCTCAACAGCTATCACGCCTGGTAACTGGTGCTTCACCATTTGCGCTGGCGCCCTCCTCAGCTTCACGCACTCTGCCGCCATATGGTCGTATGCCCCACATATTCTGCACGTACGTCTCTGTCCGGCATAACGATACCAAAAACTTGCGTTTCCCGAGTCCTCCAACACGACTAAAGACGGGATGGGATGTCTCAAGTCATCTCAGGGAAAAGGTAAACCCCCCGGACGTCCCATGTAAGCACCTGCCGTCCACTTGCCCTTTTGTGCCCAAAGTACGGTTCCCCTATGTCCCCAAAAACACTCCTTTTGTCAGCCTCATCTGCCTCAAATGGGACATTACGTATTTAACCCACGTAAAGTGGCGAGATACGTCGATCAAACGCACCTTCACAGCTGGAGTAGCGTCAAGACTCACGTCTTGGAACCTCGTCAAACCCAAAGACTCATACACGGACGTGGAATTCAGTTTGACGAAGATTCTATAAGCCCCATTCAGGGCTACACCATACACCTCATCGTCCTGGATTCCAAGGTTCCCCAAGATTTGTCGGGTAAGACTTGCACTGAAGAGGGTGAAATCGCCCCACGAAGCCCGCTCAATACCAATGGTATTTACGCGCCTCCTCACACTCAGCGCCATGTTGATACAAGGTAGCTCGCCTGAAAAAGCAAGGGGTCAGCGCACAAACCCCACTCGACCGTGGTCAGGCAGCGAATGAGGACTAATTTCAAATTTTCAACTCCTAGTTTCGACCCTCTGTCGTGTTTGGGGGGGTGTTGGGAACCCCTGAATGGGTTACAATGATTATCATGTATATATAATGTATATTACCTTTTCATTTTAAATTTTTTATTTCTTTTATTTGCGATAATAGCTAAATCGTAAATGTATGACTTTTTTATTATTATTTGACTGTTATATTTTTATTTAGCTTATGTTGTTAGGATGTATATAAAATGTGCTCAGTTAGTCTTGATTGTCAAACTACTGTAATTATCGCTTGTCGCTCGTTATACTGCCGGCTTCTGAGCTGCATTGTCCACGTAGCATACACGTGATCGAGAGGGGGGTGTCCTCACCTCGTGGAAGTATTCAGTCTCTGGAGACTCGCTTGCTGGTGACAGATTGTCTGTCTCATTGTTCTTATTAGTTTGTAGAACTTTGTTCTCAAACGTAAGAAAGTATATAATTATTTGACCAATGAAGAGAGATTTTTTAAAAGAAATATTTGTTTTTATGCAATAGTTATTATTTCATAAGTATTCGGTATTGAACTTAACAGGTTACAAAAACTGAACAGAGAGTTAGTTAGGGAGTGAAAGCGGTAACCAACGCTTGCCGATCCACCCCCCTTTTAAATATTAAGTTATAATTATAAAAAAACTGTGGAGTGGGCAAGTTTGTAGGTGTGTGTTGTGTTTAACATGGGCGCTCTGGGAGTGCCAAGTTTGTAAGTGTGGTATGTGTTACCTGGGGCGCCGTGTAGTCCAAGTGTTGTTAGGTGTGGATTGTGTTATCCTGTGGGCGCTCTGGTAGTGCCAAGTTTTTAGGTGTGGTTGTGTTACCTGGGGCCCTGCTCGTAACTTGGGACCGGGTGGGGGGTTCGGGTGGTAGGGGGAGGTGACAAACAATTCATCTGAGCCCGGGTGCTGTCAGCTGATTGCCACACATCGCTTGGAATTAATAACTGTAAAATGAATCACAATAAATTCTCTGTAACTGCGTTTACCAGATAGGGGTTGTTCAAGCCATGCCATGAACTAATAGACCAATGACAGGCAGTCGAATAGATTCCATTCAATTATCTATATTTTCTATAAACAGCAGAGTATAAAAACACCCACATATGCTTATACTCGCGCAATAAAATGCTTCAGCATTATTTGCATCTTTCCAGCTGGCTAATAACTAAATAAACATATCTCTAGATTGAAGATAAATAGTTCAGAGAACCGAAAAACCCTGATAAATGTATACATTGATGGAACACTTTGTTATCTTTATTATGGAGCGTTTTCACCGCTCATGGCTTCATCAGTCCAATACAAAGAAGATGGCGAATATCAGAAGGAGTGTGAGGTAATCATTCCCTCAGCCTGGAGTAGATGTAATCCGTCCAACAAACGTGATAAGAATACAAACATAAACACAAGTCCCAACAGTTGGGTGTCTTATCTTCTCTCAAAGTTACACACTACACAATATGTTCATTCTTCATCGTAAAATACAATGAATTCTAATAAAACCAAATAATTGAAAATATATTAGTCAGGTAAAATGCCAACGTAATATAAAGATAAAAATATATTACACATAAGGGAAGTATTGTGACTACTACTGTAAGTGGGTAAGCTCAAACATTTTTCAAAGCATCCAGAAATGGCAACCTTAAAAAAATGCAAGAAATTACGTATAGACTAAACACCCTCATTACTATTCAAGAGTTGCCAGACGATAATCAGTCAGTGCAATTTACGTAAATGAAAACAACAGAGCATAAAAATAATCTCTTTCAAATTTAAAGAAAAAAATTACATAAAAGATATTTTAGTATCGTGTCATTTACCTCCTCATTAATCTAGTAACCACTGTAGCGTATAATATCCAAAATATAAAGTAATACTTTACAATACTACCCAACGTTCTGCTTATCTTAGTATCATCACCATATTTCAAATATCTTCATATTAATTTGTGAATTGAAAATAAACAATTCATTCGTTCTTAAAAATTCAGTATTTTTTGTAATTGTTTCTTTGTATCAGCCGAAAGACCCTATAGGCGTGTATACTTTATTTTATGTGGATTTTGTAACACAGAGTTCAAAGCGGCAGTAGTAATAGTAATAGTATAGTAGCAAATAGTAGTAGTATGTTCGTAATAGTACTGATCGTAGTAGTAATACTATTGGTAGTAGTAGTAGTATAGTCGTATAGTTGTACTAGTCGTAGTAGTAGATCATAGTGGTAGTAGTAGTTAGTAGCATTAGCTGTCAAGCAGCAGTATAGTAGTATCAAGTAGCAGTAGTAGCAGAAGTAGTAGTAGGGGGGTGGACAGTAGTTTGGGTCTACTAGTAGTTAACTATCTACTACTCGCTGTATAGTCCTTGTGCTTAGCAGTTCTTTTTTGATTATAATATAGTATAACTACTACTAACTAGTCGTAATTAGTACTACTAGAGTAGAAGTATAGTAGAAGTAAGTAGTAACAGTAGAATTTTCATTGTAGCTGTAGTAATATTAATAGCTAGTTATAGATTTTTGTAGTAATAGCTAAAAACAAGGTTTCAACATTCTAGTTCATTTACGTTATCGGGAGGTAAGGGAGAGCAGACACCGCTACTTCAGTCCATCAGAGTACACCAGCACAGTGATCTGCACGTACACCAGCACTGTGATCTGCACGTACAACCAGCACAGGGTGATCAGCAACGTAGACCTAGCACTGTGGATCTGCACGTACACCACACTGTGATCTGCACGTACAACACACACTGTGATCTGCAACGTACACCAGCAACTGTGCTATCTGCCACGTACTCCAGCACTGTGATCTGCACGGTACACCAGCACTGTGAACTGCACGTACACCAGCACTGTTGATCTGCGCACGTAACACCAGCACTGTGAATCTGCACGTACACCAGCACAGTGATCTCACGTACACGCATCACTGTGATCTGACACAAAAAGCCAGCACTGTGATCTGCACGTACACTTACCAGCACAGTGATCTGCTGCACTTACACCATCACTGTGATCTGCAACGTACACCAGCTACTGTGATCTGACCACTACACCAGCACTGTGATCAGCACTACACCAGCACATGTGCTCTGCAACGTAGACCAGCCCTGTGATCTGCAACGTACACCAGCACTGTGATCTGCACGTACACCAGCACTGTGGATCGCACGAATCACCAGCACTGTAATCTGCACGATACCACCAGCCTGTGGATTCTGCACGTACAACCGAGCAACTTTAGATCTGCACTTACACCACACTGCTGTATATCTGCACGTACAACCACACTGTGGATCGAGCACGTACATCCAGCACTGATGTGATCTGCACGTACCACCAGCACTGTGATCAGCACGATCCACCAGCACTGTGATCTGGCACGTACAACCAGCACTGTGAGATCTGCACGAACACCAGCACTGTTAATCTGCACGTACAGCCATCACAGTGATCTGCACGTACACCAGGCACTGTGATCTGCACGAACACCAGCACTGTGATCTCAACGTACACCATCACTGTGATCTGCACGTACACCACAACTCTTGTATCTTAGCACGTACACCAGCACTGTGATCTTCACGTACAACCAGCACTGTGATCTGCACGTACACTCAGCACTGAGGATTATTGCACGTACACCAGCACTGTGATCTGCACGTACAGCAGCACTTGATCTGCACGTATAGCATGCACTGAGATCTCACGTACAGCAGCACTGTGATCCTGAACTGTAGCAACCAGCACTGTGATCTGCACGTACACCATCACTGTGATCAGCACGTACACACATTCACAGTGAACTGCACGTACAGCCAGCACTGTGATCTGCACGTACACCAGCACTGTGGATCTCACGTACCCAGCACTGTGATCTGCACGTACACTCAGCACTGTAGAACAACAGCGTACCACCATCAACTGGGATCTACAAACGTAACACAGCACTGTGATCTGCACGTACACCAGCACAGTGATCTGCACGTACACCAAGCACTGTGATCTGCACGACACCAGCACGTGATCTGCACGACACCATCACAGTGATCTGCACGAACACCAGCAACTGTGATTCTGCCCGTACACCATCACACAGCCTGAATCGGATCATCTTGCGACGTATCAACCAGCACAGGTGATCCAGAGCAACGCGTAGCCCCACCTGTGATCTGCACGTAACACCATCACTGTGCTCTGCACGTAAACACCACACTGTTATCTAGCACGTACAACCAGCACTGTTGAAGCTGCACTTACACCAGCACTGTGACAGCAATCTGTACACCCGCAACTGTGATCTGCACGACATTCAGGCACTGTGGATCTGCACGTTAGAAGCACTGTGATCTGCACGTACAGCAGCAGTCTGTGATCTGCACGTACACCAGCACGTGTGTGATCTCAGTACACCAGCACTGTGATCTTGCACGTTCACCAGCACTGTGAATCTGCACGTTACACCAGCATGTGATCAGCACGTAACACCAGCACGGGGATATGCACTGTAACACCCAGCAGCTGTGATCTGCACGTACACCAGCACTTGTATCTACACGTACACCAGCACTGTGGAAATCCTACAACTGTACATACAACCGCACTGTGATCGCACGAACACCAGCCACTGTGACTGAACGTAACAAAACAGCACTGTGATCTGCACGTACAACCAGCACTGTGATCTGCACGTACACCAGCCCCCACTGTGATATGCACGTACACCAGCACTGTGATCTGCACTTACAGCAGCACTGTGATAGCTGCACGTACAATAAGATGGAGGTGGGGTGGAATGCATCTTTCCTAAATGCAAAAATGAATTTGATAGTGCAATACAACCAGAGATTGATCTATAAACTCGAAGAGGAAAGACTAGCTAACAATTGTACTATAATAGATTCACGAGAATACCTAATGGAAAGGAGACGGCTTGTTTTGTTTTGCTTATAATTCCTTACAGCCATATAACCCCGCACATAGGAATAAGATATTAAGGAAGGATGTTGTTCGGTCCGACTTGGATCATAACTATACCAAGTCGGACCACAACGTCCTCATCAGTTTCATTTTTCTGCCCCCAACCGCTGGTTATTTAGTGTATTCTTCCAGTACAGGTTATTGTGGCCTTTTTATTCCTCATGATTCTTATCCACCAGAGAAGAGGATCGAGACCGTGGCGAGGTTACCATTGGGGACCCCCATAGAGGGAACAGTGTGTGGACCAGTACGGCTCCTAATCTTAAAGGAGAATGATGTAAAACTAATAAGCAAAAACCTCAAGAATTCATGGCAAGACTGCCGTAAGACCTGGAATATTGTGGAATGATGTCAGGGAAATACAACAAAATACGATTTCCTTAATGATCACCAGATCTTCACCAGTCTTCTTGTACTGGACTGATGTAGCCACTGTGTGGCCGACACGTTTTCCTTAAAGAGATACCCAAGTGTTTGCACATGTATCAAATTTACCAACTTTTTGGTTCTCTGAATTGTTTATCATCTACAATTAGAGAAATGTTTATTTGAAGTTAAATTTGACATCTAAAGAACAAATAAATGCGGAAGTGATGGAGAATGAACCCCCTGGGAAAGGTAAGCCCAATACCGAGCACACTCACTGGAGTGCGCTTATAACCACAATATGACCAGCATTTTGTACAAATAGTATAATTGAGATCAAGGGCTTTCAGGAACTTGATGTACGAATATTCACGACATCCATTAAGTAACCCGCACCTGTCAAGGAAACCTACAACCTGTATCAAGCAGCTAAGGAAACCAGAGAAGGTCCAGAGATTTGCAGCACTCTACCTCCAGATTACCTGAGAGAGTCTGACCTGCAAAGAGAAGCTAAATGGAATGAATCAATTCACTTTAGAATAAAGAAAAATCAGAGGAGACAATGATAACAACGTACAAGATACTTGAGAGGTTTTAAAAATAAACAAGGACAGACTGAAAATGGGGACTGGGAACAATATAAGAATACAATACAAAAAGCCATTCAAAATAGAGGGTCGATAAAAAAATAGTTATCCAGAGGTGATTTCATGGTTTTTAAGAAAGATGAAAGCTGAGATGAGGAATGGTAGTAGTAAATAATACAAAACAAAATTGAAGGTTTATATTCGACATGGACAACCAATCACGAAACGTTGTGAAGTATATTGGCCTTATGTTATAACAGCAGGCCATGTACCAGAAACCAACTTACACACAATGAAAGTAAATGAAAATTATGAGGCTACCGAAAGACGTGTACAGAGTGTTTTTTCCACACATACACACACACACGGACACACACATGCACATACACACAAACCCACACACACACAATATAAAAAGAACCATTTTCGGTGAGACGCAAATTGCATTCAAATACTTCTCTCAGCTTCAATATCACCGAACATAAATGTATATTCAGTTCCCAGAACCGGCTCAGTCTGCGTGTATATATTATACCCTAAATAAATCCTACCGCTTCCATTGCCATTTGTGGTTACCGAATGTGCGTTTGTAATAAATACTCATCGTCAGAGAGAGAGAGAGAGAGAGAGGAGAATACACACCTCACCTACCTGTGAGGTTTGCGCAGGGAGTCGAGTCTTTAGCTTTGAGCTCTGCTTATCGTCGCTCACGCAGCTTGCACTTACTCCCTACTGTCCCAGGTGGGCCCTGTCATATCTAATTCTAAAACTATGCATGTACTCCTCTCATCAAATTTCATTCGCACTATAATCATCCACCTCTGAAGGCTGAAAAAATACTATACTTCCCTGACATCCCTATGACTCACACATGTCTGTAACTTTCTAGTGTATTACACATATAATGAAGATTTGGAACACTATATGCAGCGCATATGGGAATCTTTATTCAGGAAACGTTTCGCCACTGTGTGTCGAAAACGTTTCCTGAATAAAGATTCCCATATGCTGTAAAAAAATAAAAAACAAAAAAAATAAAAAAGAAAAAAAAAAAATAATAAAATATGAAAAAAAAGAAAAAAATAAAAAAAAAAAAAAAAAAAAAAAAAAAAAAAAAAAAAAAAAAAAAAAAAAAAAAAAAAAAAAAAAAAAAAAAAAAATAAAAAAAAAAAAAAAAAAAAAAAAAAAATAAAAAAAAAAATAAAAAAAACATAAGTGGTCTCAATCTTCAACTAGTCGGTTTTTTCAAACCATTCACACAACACATATATTCTACCGAATATCTAAACTGTTGAAGGCAACTTTTAATTATTTCATGTCCCATGTAAACATCTCCGTATCTATTGACCGTTAATTTTAGCTAGTTGCTCATTGCTTCTTCTGCTGCCTCTTGTAGAATCCGTAGGGACACGTTGTCAGTTCCCATGCGTTGTTTGATGTATTCCTGCTCACGCAGAAAAAGTTTCTTCAACCTTCTCCCCCATTGATGTCCATGATGTTCTTGTACACCCCGTATGGTGTACCCTTTCCTCTTTGACTACTCTGGTGTTAATCTTTGTTTCACTGAAGAATGAACTTTTTAAATTATTCGTCAGTTCCTCACAGTTTCCCTTGCCATTTTATCTTGATTTTTTCGCGTGAACTACTCCCGCCTTTCTCCTTGAGTCCCTATTTCACCTGGTCTTTACTGTCGACTGTCGGCCAATCTTTACGGTGTGAGTTGAAACAGTGTTCAACCCTTTAACCTTTGTCTCTATACATTTCAAATCGTGTTTCAAGCTTTTCTTCATCACCCTTGCATATATCTCTTATGGCCTTCAGCTCACTTCTCTCTTAGTCAGTTTTCTCTAATTTTTCCTTTATCTGCCTACCTTTTTGCTTTCCCTCCATTCTCCATCTTTGGTTGAACCATGATCCCAATTATTTTTTGGGCCAGTTTACGCTGCTAGAATATGTCCACCTGTTCACTGACTTTTCTTTTTTTTTGAGTTGGGCTTTCCATCGTTCTTCGTTTAGTGATTATAAGTGTCTTTCTGTAATTTGATTTTCTCCGATGTCCACCTCTATGCCATCCTCATTGTTTGCTTCCATAAGTTTGTTCGAAATTCGTATTGTTAGGATGCTAGCACCCAGAGGCCTACATTCTAAATCGTCCCTTATTAGATACATTATGATAAATACTAGCTCCAGTTTTGTTTGGTTTCGACCCCAGTATTCTCTTCTTGTCATTGAGAATACTGACACAAAGATTTTCATCAACAACATCCAACAATCTTAGCATCCCTGGTCCCCCATTTTGATAAAGCTCATCTGGTCTATTTCTCATTTTGAGAAATCTTCCATAATCAACCGCTTTTCTTTTACCACATGAACGCTTTCTTGATGCTACCGGTCACGATGTCTTAACCACTGCTTTGATTATGTCATCTTGGTCAGTTTTACTACTTTAAAGTTGGTTGTAGGTCAATGTTATTATTCTGCTTTTGAACCTTTCTTCAATTTTCCCCACCATATTGCATTCAACTTTTTCAGTTTATTCCACACAATCTCTTTAAACTCCAGCTTCAAATAATTTCTGTTTTTTTCCCTTACTTACTTGAACATCCTGTGAGGATAAATGGCATCCTTAATTCATTTCAGTTAGTTTTGTATTTGTGAGAGCGTATAATGTCTGCTTGTCTTTAATATCGATTCTTTCATTTTCCGTCACTTTTGGATAATTCTTTTCTTCAGATATTTGTATATGATACCCTGTACCACCTTCCTTAATAAGCTCTGATTTATGGTGACCAGGATCTATATTAAGTTTCTAACGGTAAAAGAGTAGGAGAAGGCGCTTCTGTGGGATTAAAGAGCTCATTGCCACATAGTGCGGGTCCAGAGTGAAAGCTGTTGCTAATTTTGCTTAGTACTGGTACACATAAGTAAACAATCATCAGTATAGTAACTTGTATTGTTACCTAGATAACCCAATAAAGTCATACAAAGTGAATATATATTTCATTGGGTAAGTATATATAGTGAAAAGGAGTTTATTGGTAGTTTCTGTGAAAGAAGATACTCATTTAATTATGCTAGCTGAGAGAGAAACATAGGATTGAGACCTTGAAAGAATTTCTGATTTTGGATTGTTCCCTCATCTTTTAACCCCCTCCTTCTTTTATACGATCTAGCAATTTTTACATGCTCCTTCGATAGTTCCTTCCTTTTCCAGTCTGTCTCAGTCCAGATAATAACACCCACTCGCTTGTACTTCAGATAAAGAAAATTAGCTCTCAAGTACTTTTTAAAGAAGGGGTAATAGCCAAACGGTTAGTTTGATCAAGTCTGGGGGAGGGGGGATCTTTATCCCAGTGTAATTCCTAATCTGCTGAATATTTTTTTTCCATCTTCCGTATAAATTGAATGATCATATTATCTTCATGTTTCTTACTCATATGCCTAGAGTCAGTCAGTGTTGCTTCTTAATCTAACTACCGTCAGCACTCAAGTAATCATGTTGCTCTTAATCAACCGTCCAGCCTCAAGTCTGGAAGATTCATGATAGACCTTCCTTTCTTCGCCTCGTATAGTTTTCTCTCCTAAAGACTACTTGCCTTCTCTTTGTCACTATTTCCATTACACGTCTCCATTTATTTCACTCTGTGCCTCTTGATCTACTTATAAAATGTTTTTAGGCCCCCCCCCCAAATCTCCTTGTCTCTCGTGATTCCTTTTGCTCCTGACATTATTTTATTACCCACTAGTGTGCAAAATGAAAAATGTGTGGGCAAAATCTAACTCACATCACCATTTCATTTGCTCTTTTCAAGTCTTTCTGAGAATCTTTTTTCTTGCTAGAGGTGTCTCTCTTATATCATGTATATCGTCTCCCCTGCCATAAAAACACATTTCCCTATATCATATAATTTTTTTTTTTTACGTTCCCCTCCTAATCCTGTTTTGTAAAGAACTTTTTTTATTATATCTATGTAATTGGCAACGGCCTTCACACCCTCCATTTTTTTTATGTCCTTTCTATTATATCAATATACTTTTTCCTGTAGTGTGGAAATGCACAGCGGTCAGCAGCCTTATCCAGGTGATGAAGAGACTGTCAGTGATGGACCTATGAAATAGACTGTCTTGACGTCAGATGATACTGTCGTGATGAGAAGATGATAGAGACTGTCCGAGTGTTTGAGGCAGTATGTCAGTGTTTGTTGGTGTGTGTGTGTAATGTGTTTGAAGAAATAGTTTCTTTCGACCAGGCAGTTAGTAGTAAATAATTTTTCGCGCCTTTTATGAGATGGTCTCATAGTAACATCAAAATAGACTTTGTAAAAATTTTATCTTCCGCAGACAGCTCTTTCCAAGAAAATTCTGTGCCCCTTGTGTGTATTTTTTTAACAGAGTAACTGATGAAATGCGTATTTTAGCCTGAGAACTGAGACGTTCGCCCTGAGAGTTGAAAACCGTGTTTTTTGCGGATCATCTTAAAACCGTTTGTTTTGGCGTGAGACTTTTGAAAGTTTGTGGCTGGAGGTCTGAGAATGTTTCGCGGGAGAATGTATAAACGTTTGTTTCACTGATATGTGGACAGACGTATATTTAGGGGGTGAATGTGAGCAGTTAGTTGATCATGATATCAGAGAACATTATTCAGAGATCTGGAAAAACGAACGTATAGATCTGAGAAACTTAGTGAGAGGGAGATACTGAGATACATTTGTGAAAATGTGAGTACGAACAGTATGATGCTCAAATGTAAACAACCGCCACATTCGCCGTATAAACCATTGAAAAATGAATACTGAAAGAGGTTTAAAAGACAAGTGAGTCCAAACAGCACTAAGCATATATGTTAGAAAAACATTTTTGACCTCAGAACCGAAAGGTATTCTAAGAAAGCGCCTTGGTATTCAATCAACCACCCTAACCACCAACCCTCCAACTATCCTACAATTACAAATAAAACTAGTCAATGAAGCAACCAGCAACTAAAAAGATAGTGGCGGTAGTAGTACTATCAACTATCACAACACCATGCACCACAACCACCACAACAATACACAACCACAACTACATTTAAAACCATAACTACCTACTTGCCACCTACACCATAACTGCATCAGATCTCTGTGTCCTCTGCCACATGTCATTGCTACCAGACTATCTTCTTCAACACAACCATTACCACCACCACCGTCACCACAATCACAAACACCGAACCACCATTCCAAAACAGTCACTGGCTACCGGACCATCTGGTATTCTTGCACAGAGATATCTTCCGCAACTTCGCATCAATTAAACAGCAACTTTGCGAAGAATAAAGCTTTCACGATAGGTGGCACTACAGCACAAAGGTGCACTACGCGCAGCTTGGCGCACACACCAGAGAGGTGCACCCTCGTTTCCTAGCTCCATGGCTATGTATTTATGTGTCTTTTTTTTATCAAGTTGTCAGCAGTTATTTTGCTTCTTTTACTAAATAATAGGCACATAGAAAAAATTACCGACAAAACGTTAGATATTAAAGAGACCAGAGCCTCAACTAATGTGACATTTTATCGTGGGCAAAGTTTCCACGATGCCGCAATAAAAGTAGTCCACAATAACCGCATGTGTTACCTTTTAACTAAATTTTTTGAGTGGATAATCTTCAGTACCAATCCTTGTATACAGCCTTGATAACTCTTCTCATTCTACCTCACCTTAATGTCGAATTTCAGGTCACTCAAAACAGCTCCATAATTCTGAAGTATGGAAACCAGAAATGACCAATAACAAAGTTGCTCCTTAGAATTACTACTGACAATAGAGATAGGTAAAGACAACCATTGCAACTAATGCCACAATAAACTGTACACATTAGTTACAACTTGGTATCCTTTTTACCCCAACAGAACTGAGACGCATAACATTACGAAGACCTTGGTCAAGACAGAAACTAAGTTTCAGTATAAACGATTCATCGTCTTCTTCGCTGTCGCTTCAACAGGTCACAATGCAGAATGAAGTCTGGAGATGTAGGGTAAGTATATATTAAGGAAGCACAAATAAATGGAAATCAGTGTAAACGTGGGGTCTCCTTACCATTGGGTCATTAAGACTATTGCAGTGTCGTCTTATTTTAATTCTACATGAGAAGACAACCTTCAATTTTTACTTATGGAGCATTTCAACTGTGATATTAGATCGCCTATGAGTGATCTCTTGTTTAATGATTGAGGAGGGGCTGGATTTGAGTAGGAGTTGCATGTGAGTTATTTTTAATAATGTATTCCAATAGCTTATTTCTTTGGTATCGAATGAAAATGTTAGACAAATGTTTTTGTTAGTGGTTTTAGGATAAGAAGAATCTGTCAGTATAATTCTTATGTTGGAAAGTAAGACGCATAGTCAACGTTTAGAGCATCTTTAACCGGAAACGTTTCGCCTACACAGTAGGCTATCAACGTCTGTACAGAAAGTAGGTCAGGAGCAGTATAGAAAGTGAAGACTATGTAATCATGTCCATCACCCTTGAAGACATCAGATATAGATGTTGTCGGTTCGGTCCCTCAGCCTGGAGAAGAGTCCTGTTCCACAGTTCATGAAACAAAGAGTCACAGTTGTTTCCAGATGCTTCGTCAAGCTTCGTCAAAACTCCTGGAGATCGACACGTTTCCACAATAAAATTTCACAGAAATTGCACGACGTGTTCATTTTTTTAAAAACCTAACATACTTATCGGGGTAATCTACCGGTATATTACGAAAACTCTTCTTACCTAAATGTATACTAATCTAAACATTACTTAACCTGTTCTTGCTTAAATTCATACATAGGTCAAATTAGTCTGAGTGCTGGAGACAAAGTGATACTGTCTGGACAAGAGAAATGTAAGGAGGTTCTATGGTATCTTTCTTTTCTAAGTGTCTCGTCTTGTTTGAGACTGATGATTCATATATACACACTTCTAGCAATTCTCTGCTGAAATGACGAAGGTAGTGTAGTTTTAGAAAAGGAGACTTTATTCCAGGAAAGGAAACATTTTTCTTGGATTCCGAAGAGCAGTGAACGCAGGGAAAAGCCTGTGACGACGCTATATACATTCTTGGTGTCATGGTGTGAAAGTGGGCGTCAGTATCTGAGTGATGGTTCATTGAGGATAGTTACAAGCGTAAGACCATTGGTTTGACTGTTGACTGTGAGAGCATCAGAGAGTGAGCTGGTGAATGCCGTCCAACGCCTGTTGAGTGAGAGAATTGAATGGAGGACTCGACATGGTAACTTTATTATGGAGTACAAGGACGTCAAACGCCTCTCAGAGAGTATTATGATGAGGAATGGAGTCCACATTGCAAATGTGCCTGACGAAAGGGACAATGGAGATATACCGCTCGGGCTTTAATAGGTATTTACCAAGTGATGAAATCATCCTAAGGCCGAAAGCCTTTTTAAGGAGAGCAATTTTCCAGGATGAGAAACATATAAAAACCATCACAGACAGTTCCATGAGGTCAAAAAAATTCAAGACATGTTTGTGACTTCTTACTGTAATAAAGAATATGATTAGAAACCTCTGGTCCCTATATAATAGAATGATTTTATACTGAAAATATCGTTCATAAACTTGAGCCCTTATTGTCATATCCGACACCACACACACACACACAGCACATATATATAGATATAATATATTATATATATGATATATGATATATATATAAATATATTATATATATAATATATATCTATATATATATATATATAATAGTATATATATAATATATATATATAGTATATATAGGTCTCGTGATGCCACACGAGCAGAAGGAGAAAGTATGCCAGACATGAGGAGATCGTGACATAAAAAAGAGAAGCCTCCCACAGCCCGTTCCCCATCTCAAACGGGAACCCCAAGTACAGAGGTCTGATCGAAGTCAAAAGCTCCTAGTTGGAGCCAACTTAACGCTACCTCTGGAAGGATGGAAAGCATATTGCCTGTGGACAAATTTTGAACCACCTGTGCTGCCACATTGGCAGACACCTACGTTGCCGACACTCTGTGTGGAAGGGGGGGTTGGAGCTGCCATCCACAGGAACCCAGAAGATCCGAAAATATGAAGACCTCCCCCTTGCCAATAACTTCATACCATATGGGCGGAGACCCTAGGATCAGGGGCAGTGATGCTCTACAGATTCCCTCAAAGAGCTTTTTATGAAAAGCTCTACATGAAGAGAACCTAGGACCACATTGGCGACCAGCTTCCCTCTTACAGTGACTCATGTTGGAGATCCAGAGACGAAATGGCCTGCAGCATTCTGGAATCCACGCCGGGCCCGACCGCAGGGGAGCTGGACTAAGGTAATCGAGATGTAGCTCTGATTAACCTAAGTGTTTTTTACTTTCTGATGTATTTTTTGAATGTTAGGCCGATGTCTTTTTGTCTTTAAATAAAAAACATACCCTTAAAATAAAGGGGGTGGTAGGAGAAAATACTGCAACAGCTTCCAGGGAGAACCTTGGTTTTCCTGAAGCAAGATATTCTATACTAAACTCTGAGTATGAGGGTCCCTAGGACAGTTCAAGAGGGGTGGTACCTCCCAATATTTTATATATATTAATAAATATATCTATAATATATAAATATATATTATAGATATATATATATATATATAAATATATATATAATATATATATATATATAAAAAAATATATATATATATATATTATATATATATATAAATAAATAGATATAATGTTTATATGTGTTTTGTGTGTGTGTGTGCGCAGACAACCCTGAGAAAAGAATAGTGAACTTCCAATAGCTTTCGTGATAATTTCACATTATCAGGAACTAATTTTCTCACAGTCATGATAGAGTTTTAACTATCTGTAATATCACAATATTTTTGAGAACTTTGCGTATTTACAGGCCAAGAGTTCATTAGATCAAAATATCTCATAATCTAAAAATAACCCAAACTTATAATTATTATCAAAAAACCCGCACATAGGAGATACTAGCTTTACGACGAACGTTTCGGTCCGACTTGGACCATTGTACCAAAGTTACCTTTACAGAAAAGGAGAGTAATAAGCCACTATACTAGGATAGACAAGCTGGCGGAGACGCGACAAAGAGGTGGGAGAAGTAGTTCGTAGTAATAGTAGAAGTATTTAGTATGTTTGTAGAAGTAGTAGTTAGTTAGTAGTAGTAGTAGTAGTAAAGTTGTAGAAGTAGTAGTAGTAGTAGTAGTTAGATATTGTAGAAGTAGTAGTAATATAAGTAGGCATATAGTATTATTAGTAGTTGTAGTAGTAGTTATTAGTTAGAAGTGTAGAAGTAGTAGTATAGTCGTAGTAGTAGTGCAGTAGTATTGAGATAGTTAGATAAGAAGAAGTAGATAGTAGTAGATGTAGTAGTTAGTAATATAGCAGCTGAGGTAAAGACAGGTATTGGTAGTAGTAACAGAGTGGGTTAATTTGTCTAATGTTCCAGTCACGGTCCTATTCGCCTTTTTTGTTCTATCACTTTACGATAAATCTATTAAAATCAGTAGAAATACCTTTTACAATTTGAAAAACGACAACAACCTAATTCAACTAAAAATATGTTGGTTCTCCATCTACCATCTAATATACCTTCTCTACTTTAAGAATTTTAAAAATTAAAGATTGTATTAAAAAATTTTGATACAGTAATAAAAAACTTTTGATTAAAAATTCCCCTCAAAAAAGCTGTCGGCCTGTGGTCTATAAGATTTCCATAGCAATGTGATAAAGTTTATTAAGGATCAAACTTAATATTAGAGTCAAACAAATGATTACAACAAATAAATATAGCATTAGAATTGACAATAGTACAAATGCCATTGTTATAATGTACATTTGAAGTGATTTAAACTCATGCTAATTGCCTTCCAACAAGGCCATAAAAATTTGTATCAACGACCAATGGTTGATAGAAATAAAATAAAACAAGTTTATTAAAATAACTTTCAAATCATTAGGAATATTAGTTTAAGGATTATAAAGTTAGACCCCTATATAATTAGTAAAATGTTGGAACATTTTAAGATATCTTTGACAATTAAAATCTTAAACCTTGAGAGAAATATAAGGTTATGTCTGACAGATCCTTGGCCATCCTCACACGCAACACTAAAAATCTAATCGTTCAGGAGGATAGTATGTATGCCCAAAAATTTTAATTTCGCTAAAGTTTAACCCTAAATTTGAACCTTCATCTAATCTTTTATTTTCATAATTCCTTGACAAATGTGAGAAATCAAGAAACGCTTGCGAAAAGTTCACATACTTTTGACAGTGGCTGTTCCTTGCATCTTGCGATAGACATTGTATACAGTGTGATCCTTATTGCATATATTTCGTGCCAGATAAGCCAAACCGTCGTATTTATACAAGTATAGTACCTCTAATGATTTATCGTGTAATTATTCTGTTAAGAAACTGTTGCCTACATATTCATAAATTGAACAGATGTCCCATGGTCAAACTGACTCAAGAAATTTTTTTTTCCTTTCAATTTCATGTACTGTCTTTTATTTAAAGGTTAAGTGATTTATTTAAACACCAAAGATCTGGCTTCATGATTAGAAAACTTAGATACACCCGTTTCCTCTCATTCATTAACAAAAATTCCGCCTATCCTTGGTTCACGGAATTCAAATTATCAAACACTGCGATACCATAAATCTGAACTTTTTATAAGACTGTAATTATACATTTAATGTGGTAACCACTGTTTCATCAATGTCATAATAATCTTTGGCACAAATAATTAATTTTTGATGAGTGGACACCACAGATTACACTTTATGTGACAGAAAGTAATTGTAATCATTGTATTCCCTATAAAATAACAATACACTGTATTCCCTTAATACGTAAGAAAGTATATAATTATTTGACCAATGAAGAGAGATTTTTTAAAAGAAATATTTGTTTTTATGCAATAGTTATTATTTCATAAGTATTCGGTATTGAACTTAACAGGTTACAAAAACTGAACAGAGAGTTAGTTAGGGAGTGAAAGCGGTAACCAACGCTTGCCGATCCACCCCCCTTTTAAATATTAAGTTATAATTATAAAAAAACTGTGGAGTGGGCAAGTTTGTAGGTGTGTGTTGTGTTTAACATGGGCGCTCTGGGAGTGCCAAGTTTGTAAGTGTGGTATGTGTTACCTGGGGCGCCGTGTAGTCCAAGTGTTGTTAGGTGTGGATTGTGTTATCCTGTGGGCGCTCTGGTAGTGCCAAGTTTTTAGGTGTGGTTGTGTTACCTGGGGCCCTGCTCGTAACTTGGGACCGGGTGGGGGGTTCGGGTGGTAGGGGGAGGTGACAAACAATTCATCTGAGCCCGGGTGCTGTCAGCTGATTGCCACACATCGCTTGGAATTAATAACTGTAAAATGAATCACAATAAATTCTCTGTAACTGCGTTTACCAGATAGGGGTTGTTCAAGCCATGCCATGAACTAATAGACCAATGACAGGCAGTCGAATAGATTCCATTCAATTATCTATATTTTCTATAAACAGCAGAGTATAAAAACACCCACATATGCTTATACTCGCGCAATAAAATGCTTCAGCATTATTTGCATCTTTCCAGCTGGCTAATAACTAAATAAACATATCTCTAGATTGAAGATAAATAGTTCAGAGAACCGAAAAACCCTGATAAATGTATACATTGATGGAACACTTTGTTATCTTTATTATGGAGCGTTTTCACCGCTCATGGCTTCATCAGTCCAATACAAAGAAGATGGCGAATATCAGAAGGAGTGTGAGGTAATCATTCCCTCAGCCTGGAGTAGATGTAATCCGTCCAACAAACGTGATAAGAATACAAACATAAACACAAGTCCCAACAGTTGGGTGTCTTATCTTCTCTCAAAGTTACACACTACACAATATGTTCATTCTTCATCGTAAAATACAATGAATTCTAATAAAACCAAATAATTGAAAATATATTAGTCAGGTAAAATGCCAACGTAATATAAAGATAAAAATATATTACACATAAGGGAAGTATTGTGACTACTACTGTAAGTGGGTAAGCTCAAACATTTTTCAAAGCATCCAGAAATGGCAACCTTAAAAAAATGCAAGAAATTACGTATAGACTAAACACCCTCATTACTATTCAAGAGTTGCCAGACGATAATCAGTCAGTGCAATTTACGTAAATGAAAACAACAGAGCATAAAAATAATCTCTTTCAAATTTAAAGAAAAAAATTACATAAAAGATATTTTAGTATCGTGTCATTTACCTCCTCATTAATCTAGTAACCACTGTAGCGTATAATATCCAAAATATAAAGTAATACTTTACAATACTACCCAACGTTCTGCTTATCTTAGTATCATCACCATATTTCAAATATCTTCATATTAATTTGTGAATTGAAAATAAACAATTCATTCGTTCTTAAAAATTCAGTATTTTTTGTAATTGTTTCTTTGTATCAGCCGAAAGACCCTATAGGCGTGTATACTTTATTTTATGTGGATTTTGTAACACAGAGTTCAAAGCGGCAGTAGTAATAGTAATAGTATAGTAGCAAATAGTAGTAGTATGTTCGTAATAGTACTGATCGTAGTAGTAATACTATTGGTAGTAGTAGTAGTATAGTCGTATAGTTGTACTAGTCGTAGTAGTAGATCATAGTGGTAGTAGTAGTTAGTAGCATTAGCTGTCAAGCAGCAGTATAGTAGTATCAAGTAGCAGTAGTAGCAGAAGTAGTAGTAGGGGGGTGGACAGTAGTTTGGGTCTACTAGTAGTTAACTATCTACTACTCGCTGTATAGTCCTTGTGCTTAGCAGTTCTTTTTTGATTATAATATAGTATAACTACTACTAACTAGTCGTAATTAGTACTACTAGAGTAGAAGTATAGTAGAAGTAAGTAGTAACAGTAGAATTTTCATTGTAGCTGTAGTAATATTAATAGCTAGTTATAGATTTTTGTAGTAATAGCTAAAAACAAGGTTTCAACATTCTAGTTCATTTACGTTATCGGGAGGTAAGGGAGAGCAGACACCGCTACTTCAGTCCATCAGAGTACACCAGCACAGTGATCTGCACGTACACCAGCACTGTGATCTGCACGTACAACCAGCACAGGGTGATCAGCAACGTAGACCTAGCACTGTGGATCTGCACGTACACCACACTGTGATCTGCACGTACAACACACACTGTGATCTGCAACGTACACCAGCAACTGTGCTATCTGCCACGTACTCCAGCACTGTGATCTGCACGGTACACCAGCACTGTGAACTGCACGTACACCAGCACTGTTGATCTGCGCACGTAACACCAGCACTGTGAATCTGCACGTACACCAGCACAGTGATCTCACGTACACGCATCACTGTGATCTGACACAAAAAGCCAGCACTGTGATCTGCACGTACACTTACCAGCACAGTGATCTGCTGCACTTACACCATCACTGTGATCTGCAACGTACACCAGCTACTGTGATCTGACCACTACACCAGCACTGTGATCAGCACTACACCAGCACATGTGCTCTGCAACGTAGACCAGCCCTGTGATCTGCAACGTACACCAGCACTGTGATCTGCACGTACACCAGCACTGTGGATCGCACGAATCACCAGCACTGTAATCTGCACGATACCACCAGCCTGTGGATTCTGCACGTACAACCGAGCAACTTTAGATCTGCACTTACACCACACTGCTGTATATCTGCACGTACAACCACACTGTGGATCGAGCACGTACATCCAGCACTGATGTGATCTGCACGTACCACCAGCACTGTGATCAGCACGATCCACCAGCACTGTGATCTGGCACGTACAACCAGCACTGTGAGATCTGCACGAACACCAGCACTGTTAATCTGCACGTACAGCCATCACAGTGATCTGCACGTACACCAGGCACTGTGATCTGCACGAACACCAGCACTGTGATCTCAACGTACACCATCACTGTGATCTGCACGTACACCACAACTCTTGTATCTTAGCACGTACACCAGCACTGTGATCTTCACGTACAACCAGCACTGTGATCTGCACGTACACTCAGCACTGAGGATTATTGCACGTACACCAGCACTGTGATCTGCACGTACAGCAGCACTTGATCTGCACGTATAGCATGCACTGAGATCTCACGTACAGCAGCACTGTGATCCTGAACTGTAGCAACCAGCACTGTGATCTGCACGTACACCATCACTGTGATCAGCACGTACACACATTCACAGTGAACTGCACGTACAGCCAGCACTGTGATCTGCACGTACACCAGCACTGTGGATCTCACGTACCCAGCACTGTGATCTGCACGTACACTCAGCACTGTAGAACAACAGCGTACCACCATCAACTGGGATCTACAAACGTAACACAGCACTGTGATCTGCACGTACACCAGCACAGTGATCTGCACGTACACCAAGCACTGTGATCTGCACGACACCAGCACGTGATCTGCACGACACCATCACAGTGATCTGCACGAACACCAGCAACTGTGATTCTGCCCGTACACCATCACACAGCCTGAATCGGATCATCTTGCGACGTATCAACCAGCACAGGTGATCCAGAGCAACGCGTAGCCCCACCTGTGATCTGCACGTAACACCATCACTGTGCTCTGCACGTAAACACCACACTGTTATCTAGCACGTACAACCAGCACTGTTGAAGCTGCACTTACACCAGCACTGTGACAGCAATCTGTACACCCGCAACTGTGATCTGCACGACATTCAGGCACTGTGGATCTGCACGTTAGAAGCACTGTGATCTGCACGTACAGCAGCAGTCTGTGATCTGCACGTACACCAGCACGTGTGTGATCTCAGTACACCAGCACTGTGATCTTGCACGTTCACCAGCACTGTGAATCTGCACGTTACACCAGCATGTGATCAGCACGTAACACCAGCACGGGGATATGCACTGTAACACCCAGCAGCTGTGATCTGCACGTACACCAGCACTTGTATCTACACGTACACCAGCACTGTGGAAATCCTACAACTGTACATACAACCGCACTGTGATCGCACGAACACCAGCCACTGTGACTGAACGTAACAAAACAGCACTGTGATCTGCACGTACAACCAGCACTGTGATCTGCACGTACACCAGCCCCCACTGTGATATGCACGTACACCAGCACTGTGATCTGCACTTACAGCAGCACTGTGATAGCTGCACGTACAATAAGATGGAGGTGGGGTGGAATGCATCTTTCCTAAATGCAAAAATGAATTTGATAGTGCAATACAACCAGAGATTGATCTATAAACTCGAAGAGGAAAGACTAGCTAACAATTGTACTATAATAGATTCACGAGAATACCTAATGGAAAGGAGACGGCTTGTTTTGTTTTGCTTATAATTCCTTACAGCCATATAACCCCGCACATAGGAATAAGATATTAAGGAAGGATGTTGTTCGGTCCGACTTGGATCATAACTATACCAAGTCGGACCACAACGTCCTCATCAGTTTCATTTTTCTGCCCCCAACCGCTGGTTATTTAGTGTATTCTTCCAGTACAGGTTATTGTGGCCTTTTTATTCCTCATGATTCTTATCCACCAGAGAAGAGGA
>NC_069423.1:46432571-46435071 GCF_026875155.1 Cherax quadricarinatus | reverse complement strand
GTGCGATGGAGAGGGAGATAGGTCGAATGCTGAGGCACAACCATGCTACCAAGAGCCACTGGAAAATCAAGGGAAAATGACCACATACAGACGGGAAACCAGAGTCACAGAGGGAGAGGCAATGGGAGGAGGAAAGGATAAAATCAGTGTTTATCCATGGGCTTTGGGAGAGAGAGGAAAGGACACACACTGAAAGACGGCAGGAAGAAAGAAAGGAATTGAGAAAATCATCACGGAAATAGGGGGAGAAGACATGGAAGACATTGTAAATTTTCAGAGAATAGGTGGGTACTTGAAGGGGAGAAACCGACCGATCAAGCTGATTATCAGGACAGAAACAGTGGGAACAGGATCCTCCAAGAAAAACCAAGGCTGAAAAAGCTCGGAAAAGTACAAGAAGGGGTTCCTAGACAGAGACAGAACACAAAAAGAAGACAGCAGCTGGGGAGAGGGCCCAAAAAAACGAAAGGAGCTAGGGGAAAAGGGGACAAGGATGGAACAGCAGAGGTTTAGGGCAGAGCAAAAAGAGCAGCAAGAGCAAGCACACACACAACTATCCTCAGAACCCCCACAACCTATCACACCATCCCAACACACAATACAATCCATACCCACAGCTTCCCACCACCCCCAACCATAGAATCCCACAGTTATGCTCCCAGTCTCCCCCCCCCAGGCCCCCCCAACCAAAAGTGTTGGAAAGGAAACGAAGGTATGGTACACAAACGCTGTGGAAAACAAACAAATGGAGGAGTGGCACGAAAGATTCCCAAAAAGGCATCCCCCGACATCATAGCATCACCCGAAACCAAGCTACAGTATGAAACAGATGCCCCTCTTCCCACGGGATACCAGATCCCGAGGGAAGACGAAGGAACAGGGGGGAGGAGGAGTGGCATTGCTGATCAAACACCGATGAATTTTGATGAGCTGGAGAGAGGAGACGCGGAGAGGAGTGATTGCATCGGAACGCTTCACTCTGGAGGTCCCCAAGGGATAATTGCAGTGATGTTTAACCCACCACAGAACAGCAGGAGGCCAAGGCAAGAGTATGGACGAGAAACAATAGAGCCGAAAGGTTGAAACACTGGCGCAGTTTGGCCAGAAGATGCTCATTACAAGCAGGGCAAAGCTCCTGATCATTGGGCGACTTTAACCCCAAGGAGATCGAATGGGAGAACTTGGAGCCACATTGGGGCCAAGATACATGGAGGGCTAAGATGATGGAGGTGGTACTGGAAAACTTCATGTACCAACACGTTTAAGGGACACTACAAGAGAGAGAGGAGAGGATGAACCACAAGACTGGACTTAGTATTCACCTTGAGTTTGTGCAGATATTGAGGACATCACATATGAAAAACCCCTTGGGGCCAGCGATCATGTGGTTATGAGCTTCGAATACAACCAGTAGAGCTACAAGTGGAGGGGGAAGCAAGAAGGCCAGGACGAATGAAACCAAACTACAGGAAAGGGGACTACACAGAAAAAGAGAACTTCCTGAAGGAGGTTCAGGGACAGAGAACTGGCAGGGAAACCAGTTAATGAGATGATGGAAATGTTAGTCACAATGTGCAGGAGGCTGAGGAGAGGTTTGTACCCCCAAAGGGGAACAGGAATAATGAAAAAGCCAGGATGAGCCCATGGTTCAAATCAAAGATGCAAGGAGGCAAAACCAAGTGGGGCTAGGGAAAGGAAGAAATATAGAAGGCAAAAAACCCAGGAGAATAAGGAGAGCAGCCGTAAAAGCCAGAAACGAATATGCACAGATAAGAAGGGAGGCCAACGTCAATATGAAAACGACAAGCAGCAAAAGCCCAAAACTGACCCAAGCTGTTATACAAGCCACATCAGGAAGAAAACAACCGTCAAATACCAGGTTAATCGGCTAAGGAAGGAAGGAGGAGAGACAAACAAGAAATGACAGTGAAGTATGTGAGGAAAATCAACAAGAGATTCAAAGAAGTTTTCACAGAGGAGACAGAAGGGGCTCCAGAAAGACGGAGAGGTGGGGTACACCACCATGTGCTGGACACAGTAAAACACAACCGAGGAAGAAGTGAACAGGCTTATGAGTGAGCTAGATACCTCAAAGGCAATGGGGCCAGATAACATCTCTCCCTGGGTCCTGAGAGAGGGAGCAGAGGCGCTATGTTGTACCCCTAACAACAATATTCAATACATCTATCGAAACAGGGAGATTGCCTGAGGGATGGAGACAGCAAATGTGGGACCAATTTTAAAAAAGGAGACGACATGAAGCACTAAACTACAGACCAGTGTCACTGACATGTATAGCCATGCAAAATCATGGAAAAGATGTCAGGGAAGAATGGTGGAACATCTGAAAGGAATGATCTCATCACCAGCAGACAACATGGTTTCAGAGATGGGAAAACCTGTGTCACAAACCTCTGGAGTTCTATGACAAGGTGACAGCAGTAAAGGGAAAGAAAGGGGTGGGTGGATGATTTTTCTTTAGACGAAAACATTTGACACA
>NC_069423.1:46429344-46432071 GCF_026875155.1 Cherax quadricarinatus | reverse complement strand
GTGTGTGGGGTGTGTTGTGTGTGTGGGGTGTGTGGGGGTGTTTTGTGTGGTGTGTGTGTGTGTGTGTGTGGGTGTATGTGTGTGTATCTGTGTGTGTGTGTGTATGTGTGTGAAATTTTGTGTGTGTGTGTGGGGTGTGTGTGTGTGTGTGTGTATGTGTGTGTATGTGTGTGTATGTGTGAGTGTGTGTGTGTGTGTGTGTGTATGTGTGTGTGTACTCACCTAGTTGTACTCACCTAGTTGAGGTTGCAGGGTCGAGTCCAAGCTCCTGGCCCCGCCTCTTCACTGGTCGCTACTAGGTCACTCTCCATGAACCATGACTTTATCATACCTCTGCTTAAAGCTATGTATGGATCCTGACTCCACTACATCGCTTCCCAAACTATTCCACTTCCTGACTACTCTGTGGCTGAAGAAATACTTCCTAACATCCCTTTGTTTCATCTGTGTCTTCAACTTCCAACTGTGTCCCCTTGTTACGTGTCCAGCCCTCTGGAACATCCTGTCTTTGTCCACCTTGTCAATTCCTCTCATTTATTTTGTAAGCCGTTATCATGTCCCCCCTATCTCTCCTGTCCTCCAGTGTCGTCAGGTTGTTTTCCCCTTTAAACCCCTCTCCTCATAGGACATACCTCTTAGCTCGGGGACTAGTCTTCTTGCAAACCTTTGCATTTTCTCTAGTTTCTTACATCTTGGCTGGGTGTGGGTTCCAAACTGGTGCCGCATACTCCAAAGGGGCCTAACGTACACGGTGTACAGGGTCTTGAACGATTCCTTATTAAGATGTGGGAATGCTGTTCGAGGTTTGCCAGGCGCCCATATGCTGCAGCAGTTTTTTGGGTTTGATGTTGCGCTTCAGGAGATGTCCCTGGGTGTTATACTCACCCCAAGATCTTTTTCCTTGAGTGATGTTTGTAGTCTCTGACCCCCTAGACTGTACTCCATCTGCGGTCTTCTTTGTCCTTCCCCAATCCTCATGACTTTGCACTTGGGGGGGATTGAACTCCAGGAGCCATTTGGGCTGGACCAGGTCTGCACTGTCCAGACCCCTTTTGTATTTCTGCCTGGTCTTCGATCAAATTGAACTCTTCTCATAAACTTCACGTCATCTGCAAACAGTGACACCTCGGAGTTTATTCCTTCCGTCATGTCGTTCACAAATACCAGAAACAGCACTGGTCCTAGGACTGACCCCTGTGGGACCCCACTCGTCACAGGTGCCCACTCTGACACCTCGCCTCGTACCATTACTCGCTGCTGTCTTCCTGACAAGTATTCCCTGATCCATTGCAGTGCCTTCCCTGTTATTCCTGCTTGGTCCTCCAGTTTTGGCACTAATCTCTTGTGTGGTACAGTGTCAAATGCCTTCTTGCAGTCTAAGAAAATGCAATCCACCCACCCCTCTCTCTCTTGCCTTACTGCTGTCACCATGTCATAGAACTCCAGTAGGTTTGTGACACAGGATTTCCCATCTCTGAAACCATGTTGTCTGCTGGTGATGAGATCATTCCTTTCTAGATGTTCCACCATTCTTCTCCTGACAACTTTTCCATGATTTTGCATGCTATACATGTCCCGTGACACTGGTCTGTAGTTTAGTGCTTCATGTTTTGTCTCTTTTTTAAAGATTGGTACCACATTTGCTGTCTTCCATGCCTCAGCAATCTCCCTGTTTCGATAGATGTATTGAATATTGTTGTTTGGGGTACACATAGCGCCTCTGCTCCCTCTCTCAGGACCCATGGAGAGATGTTATCTGGCCCCATTGCCTTTGAGGTACTAGCTCACTCATAAGCCTGTTCACTTCTTCCTCGGTTGTGTGTACTGTGTCCAGCACATGGTGGTGTACCCCACCTCTCCGTCTTTCTGGAGCCCCTTCTGTCTCCTCTGTGAACACTTCTTTGAATCTCTTGTTGAGTTCCTCACATACTTCACTGTCCATTTCTTGTTGTCTCTCCTCCTTCCTTCCTTAGCCTGATTACCTGGTATTTGACGGTTGTTTTCTTCCTGATGTGGCTGTATAAAAGCTTCGGGTAAAGATTTGGCTTTTGCTGCTATGTCGTTTTCATATTGACGTTGGGCCTCCCTTTTATCTGTGCATTTTTCGTTTCGGGCTCTAACGGCTGCTCTCCTTATTCTCCTGGGTTTTTTGCCTTCTATATTTCTTCCATTCCCTAGCACATTTGGGGGTTTTGCCTCCTTGCATCTTTGAGTGAACCATGGGCTCATCCTGGCTTTTTCATTATTCCTGTTACCCTTGGGTATCAAACCTCTCCTCAGCCTCCTTGCACATTGTGACTACATATTCCATCATCTCATTAACTGGTTTCCCTGCAGTTCTCTGTCCCACTGAACCTCCTTCAGGAAGTTCCTCATTTCTGTGTAGTCCCCTTTCCTGTATTTGTTTCTTCGTCCTGGCCTTCTTGCTTCCCCTCCACTTGTAGCTCTACTGTGTATTCGAAGTCTATAACCACATGATCGCTGGCCCCAAGGGGTCTTTCATATGTAAATGTCCTCAATATTGCACTACTCAAGGTGAATACTAAGTCCAGTCTTGCTGGTTCATCCTCTCCTCTCTCCTTGTAGTGTCCCTTACGTGTTGGTACATGAAGTTTCCAGTACCACCTCCATCATCTTACCCCTCCATGTATCTTGGCCCCCATGTGGCTCCAATTTCTCTCCCATTCGATCCTCCTTTGGTTAAAGTCGCCCATGATCAGGACTTTG
>NC_069423.1:46416844-46421844 GCF_026875155.1 Cherax quadricarinatus | reverse complement strand
ACTGGACGCTGTTTTTCGGTGTGTGTCACCTCCAGGTAATTCCACCCACCTGGAGAGTCTCTATTAGACAGCTAAACAAGGCCCTCGTTCTCATCTAGCATAGATCACTGAGGGTGGCTGAGCTGGACGTCGGGATACATAACCTGGGGCAAGGCTGAGATGGAAGATATCCTAAGGGAAGTGAGGAAGGGGAACGGGAGGACATCCGGGGGCCCACGGATGGATTCCTAGTCACATGGGACCATGGAGGAAAAGGTGAGTTTACCTTGGAGAAGTGGGGAAGGAGAAAATCTGAAGTGCGACAGATGGAACTCCTAGACACATGGACATGGGGAAAGCGAGGATACTGGTTGCTGAGGCAAGACTTGGAGGAAGTGGGGAAGGAGTAGAGAGGAATATCTGAGGGGGACACAGATG
Organism: Cherax quadricarinatus; assembly: GCF_026875155.1. Classification (NCBI taxonomy): domain Eukaryota; kingdom Metazoa; phylum Arthropoda; class Malacostraca; order Decapoda; family Parastacidae; genus Cherax; species Cherax quadricarinatus. Next base: position 46,421,427 of record NC_069423.1, on the reverse strand, counting down.
GACTTCCTGGAACATGAAACCTGGGGATGCTTCAAAAACACGTAAGTGGGTGGGGTGGACCTTAAAGACGAACCACTGGCCTCCAAGTGGCAAGGTAATGGTAACTCAGAGATAATTTCTGAGGCTGACAGTGGTCGCAAAAGTTTTTTCTTAATACATGCCTTACGTTTTATGACACCACTGGAACTTTCTCGGATAACTGAAGTATCTTATGATATGCAACTACATTTTTCAGATAATCATTATTATTATTATTAAAATTATTATAATAGTAATAAAAATGAGTGTGAAACATAAGCCTGTAATTGGTCACACTACACAAGCATATATATACTTACCCCTCTGGGTTTTCTTCTGTTTGTTTTCATGTTCTTTCTCTTGTTTATTTCTGCTTATCTCCATGGGGAAGTGGAACAAAATTCTTCCTCCGTAAGCTATGCGTGTCGTAGGAGGCGACTAAATGCCGGGAGCAATAGGCTAGTAGCCCCTTCTCCTGTATAAACTACTAAAAATAAGGAAAAGAAAAACTATAAAACTGGGATGTTTGAATGTACGTGGATGTAAGTGCGGATGATAAGAAAGAAATGATTGCTAATGTTATGAATGAAAAGAAGTTGGATGTCCCGGCCCTAAGCGAAACAAAGATGAAGGGGGTAGGGGAGTTTAAATGGGATTACGTAAGGAGAATCTGAGAGAGTTAGAGCTAAGGAAGTGGTAGCAATAATGTTGATGGATCAGTTATGGAGAGAGAAGAGGAAATATAAATATATAAACTCAAGGATTATGTGGTTTAAAATAAGGGTCGGATGTGAAAAGTGGATCATAATAAGTTTGTGAATCATAATAAGTGTGTATACATTAAGAGACAAAGGGTTTTTAATACTTGACGTGCAGTTGGAGTGTGAGCAAAGTAACATTTATGAAGGGATTCAGGGAAACCGGCAAGCGGGACTTGAGTCCTGGAGATGGTAAGTACAGTGTCTGCACTCTGAAGGAGGGGTGTTAACGTTGCAGTTTTATAACTGTAGTGTAATGCTCCCCTCTGGCAAGACAGTGATGGAGTGAATGATGAAAGTTTTTCTTTTTCGGGCCACCCTGCCTTGGTGGGCCACCCTGCCTTGGTGGGCCACCCTGCCTTGGTGGGCCACCCTGCCTTGGTTGGCCACCCTGCCTTGGTGGCCACCCTGCCTTGGTGGGCCACCCTGCCTTGGTGGGAACCTGCCGATGTTGGTTAAAAAAGGAAAAATAGGGGAAGCACCCTCTTGTGATTGCCTGATAGAGACTTTACACGTAAGGTACCTGTTGTACTAGCAATGAAATTCCATAGTTTACAAACAAACTAAAATGTCTATGAAACATGTAAGGGACGAATATATTTAAGGGAAAATAATTTATGACATTAATTCTAGGGAATACAATGATATAATTACATTAAGGGAATACAGTGGTATAGTTATATTAAGGGAATACAATGATACAATACTTTCTGACTAAAGTGTAACTGTGGTGTCCACTCATCAAAACTTAATAATTGTTGCCAAAGATAATTCTGACATTGATGAAAAATGGGTTATCCACATTAATGTAATTACAGTCTATAAAAAAGTACTATTTTATGTATCGCAGTGTTTGTAATTTTAATACGTGAACCAAGATAGGCGGAATTTTTGTTAATGAATGAGAGAAACGGGAGAATCTACAGTTTTCTAATCTGAAGCAGCTTTTGGTGTTTAAATAAATCACTTCAACCTTAAAATAAAAGACAGTACATGAAATTGAAAGGAAAAAAAATATGAGAAGTTTGACCAAATGGACATCTGAAAATTTAAGAATATGAGGCAACAGTTTCTTAACAGAAAATACGATAAATCATTAGAGGTAACTAAACTTGTCTAAATACGCCGGTTTGGCTTATCTGGCACGACATATATGCAATAAGATCACAGTATACAAATGATATCGCAAGATGCAGGAACAGCCACTGTCAAAAGTAAAGTGAACTTTCAAGCGCTTTCTTGATTTCTCACATTGTCAAGGAACTATGAAAATAAAAGAATAGCAGAAGGTTAAACTTTAGGGTTAAACTTTAGCGAGATTAAACTTTAGGGCAAACATACAAACCTGAACGTTTTTTAATGATGCGGGTGAGGTGGCCAAGGATCTGTCAGACATAACTTATATTCTACTCAAGGTTTAAGATTTTAACTTGTCAAATATATCTTAAAATGTTCCCAAATTTTACTAATTATAAATGGGTCTAATTTTATAATCCTAAACTAATATTCCTAATTATTTGAAAGTTATTTTTAATAAACTTGATTCTATTTTATTTCTCTCAACCATTGGTCCGTTGATACAACTTTTTTGGCCTTTTTGGAAGTCAATTAGATGGTTAAAATCATTCAAATGAATAAACAATGCATTAGACTCTTGTCCAATTCTAATGCTATATTTATCTTGTTGTAATCTTAGTTTGACCTTAATATTAAGTTTGATCTTAATAAACTTTATCACATTGCTTATGGGGAATCTTATAGACACAGCCGACAGCCTTTTTTGAGGGGAATTTTTAATCAAAAGTTTTTTATTACTGTATCAAAATTTTTAAATACAACTTTAATTTTAAAATTCGTAAGTAGAGAAGGTATATTTGATGGTAATGGAGAACCAACATATTTTTAGTTGAATTAGGTTGTTTGTCGTTTTTCAAATTGTAAAAGGTATTTCTACGATTTTAAAAGATTATATCAGTAAAGTGAAGAACAAAAAAGGCGAAAGACCGTGACTGGAACAATAACAAATAACCCACTACTATTACTACTACAATACCAGTTTTACCTCAGCTCACTACTACTACTACTATACAAACTACTACTACTACTACTACTACTACAACTACTACACTACTACTACTACTACTACTAACATACTACTCATCTACTTCTACCAACTACATACTACTTATACTCTACTTATCAATACTACTACTACATGCTACTACTATCTACTTACTTACTTCTATAACTACTACTATTACTACTACTTACTACTTCTACATACACTATATACATAACTACTACTACTAACATTCTAAAACTACTACTAACTACTACTACAATATCCTCCACCTCTCTATGTCGCGTCTTGCCAGCTTGACTATCACAGTAAGTGCTTATACTCTCCTTTCTGTTAAAGGTCACTTTGTAAATGGCCAAGTCGGACCGAAACGTCGTCTAAGCTAGTCTCTCCATGTGCGGTTATTTGCATAATAATTAAAAGTTTTGGGTATTTTAGATTATTGAAGATATTTTGATCTATGAACTCTTGGCTGTAAATACGCAAAGTTCTCAAAAATATTGATGATAATACAGATAGTTCAACTCTATCATGATGTGAAAAATTAGTTCCTTGATAATGTGAAATATCACGAAAGCTATTGGAAGTTCACTATTCTTTTCACAGTGGTTGTCCTGCGCACACACACACACACCACACATATATATTCATATATATATATATATATATATATAATATATATATATATATATATATATATATATATATATATATATATATATATATATATATATATATATATTATATATATAATATATATATATATAATTATAGTGGAGTACCACCTCTAGAACTGTCCTAGGGACCCTCATCCTCAGAGAAAAGAATAAACTTGCTTCAGGGAAAACTCAAGGTTCTCCCTGAAGCTGTTTGAGAATTTTCTCCTACCACCCCCTATATTTCAGGTATGTTTTATTTAAAGACAAAATACATCGGCCAAACATTCAAAAAATACATCAGAAAGTAAAACAACATAGGTTAATCAGAGCTACATCTCGAATACTTCGTCCAGCTCCCCTGCGGTGGGCCGCGTGCCCAGAATGCTGCAGGCATTTCGTCTCTGGATCGCAACACTGAGTCTCTGAAAGAGGAAGCTGGTCGCCCTGTGGTCCTTGGTTTCTATGAAGAGCTTTTCACCCAGCTCTTTGAGGAACTTTAGAGCACACTTGCCCCATGCTCCAAGGGTCTCCGACCCTATTGGAATGAAGTTATTGCAAGGGGGAAGGTCTTCATATTTTCGGATCTTCTGGGTCTCCCTGTGGCTGGCAGCTCCACCCCCTTCCACTACAGAGTGTGGCAAGTAGGTGTCTGCCAATGTGGCAGCACAGGTGTAGTCCCAGGCAATCTGCTTTCCATCCTTCCAGGGTAGCATAGTGGCTCCATCAGGACGCTTTTGACTTCCATCAGACCTCTGTACTTGGGTTCCCGTTGAGCTGGGCAACGGGCTGTGGCGAGGCTTCTCTTTATTATGTCACTGATCTCCTCATGTCTGGCATACTTTCCTTCTGCTGTGTGGCACACGAGACCATATATATATTATATATATATATATAATATATATATATATATATATATATATATATAATATATATAATATATATATATAAATATATATATATAAATATATATATTATATTATATGTGTGTGTGTGTGTGTGTGTGGTGTCGGATATGACAATAAGGCTCAAGTTTATGACGATATTTTCAGTATAAAATTAAAATTTTTA
>NC_069423.1:46405558-46416344 GCF_026875155.1 Cherax quadricarinatus | reverse complement strand
AAGATTAGTGACGATATATACTGGATATCAGATTGGAGGGAGAGTATGGAGGAGGTGAATGTATTCAGATATTTAGGAGTGGACGTGACAGCAGATGGGTCTATGAAGGATGAGGTGAATCATAGAATTGATGAGGGGAAAAGGGTGAGCGTGCACTTAGGAGTCTGGGAGACAAAGACTTTGTCCATGAAAGCAAAAAGGGAATGTATGAGGTATAGTTGTACCAACAACTTGTAGGGAGTGATATGTGAGGGTGAATGTTGCAGAGAGATTCTGGAGTGGAGTGTCAGCTGAGGGTCAACGTGTGATGTGAATAATAGAATTGTAGGGAAATTAGGGTGCACTAGGTGTGGATTACCAAAACTTTATCCGATGGAAGAAAAAGGGGTAATGAAATAGAAGGATATAGAATTGACCAAGATAATCTGTGGTGAGGAAGCTGTGGAAGGTGATGGAAGGTTGCAAGGGGAGGAGGTTTGTGTGCAGGGATTTGGATTCGCATGTCTGATGCGTGAGAGCAATAATGCAGTGTGGGAGAAGGTATTCCAAAGACTAATGAGAGTGGGAGACAGTACCTGCCTAGTGGAACATAATGAAATGTGGGAGACACAAATACCTGTGGGAGAGAAGCGTTGCGTGGGGATCGACCTAGGGAACAGTATGCAGTGTGGAGACGTAAATAGAGGAGAGTCATCAGTGTGGAGGAGACAACATACCTGCCAGGGGAGGAAGTCATGCCAGTGTGGGAGACACAACATACCTGCCAGGGGAGACAGTCATGCCAGTGTGGGAGACACAATACCTGCCAGGGAGACAGTCATGCAGTGTGGGAGACACTAACATACCTGCCAGGAGAGACAGTCATGCCAGTGTGGGAGACACTACATACCTGCCAGGGGAGACAGTCATGCCAGTGTGGGAGACACTACATACCTGCCAGGGGAGACAGTCATGCCAGTGTGGGAGACACTGTTGTGGGTAAGTTTGAAGTGCTTGCAGTAACTAGCAGTGTTGAACCTTTACTTCACTTTAACAACACAGCAAGCACGTCAACACAGCAAGCACGTCACACAGCAAATAACACAGAAGCACGTCAACACAGCAAGCAACAACACAGCAAGCACGTCAACACAGCAAGCACGTCAACACAGAAAGCACGTCAACACAGCAAGCACGTCAACACAGCAAGCACGTCAACACAGAAAGCACGTCAACACAGCAAGCACGTCAACATAGCAAGCACGTCAACACAGCAAGCACGTCAACACAGCAAGCACGTCAACACAGCAAGCACGTCAACACAGCATGCACGTCAACACACAGCACTCAACCGCTCACGTCACCGGTAAAGAACAACAAAGTATTGCGCAAAAACGGAGCAACAACAAGCAACAACAGCTGAACAACTTACAAATACAGTAATGTGGCATGCAAAGAGTACGTAACCTTTATTCGCGCTGTACAACCTATTTTAAGGCTATCTCCCCCAACCAGCGAACCAGGTACTAAGGGTTGATGATGGGGCCCCGTCGTTCAACCAGTACCCAGGTTCCAGCCAATGAGAAGATGGTGTTTGGGCAATCGCAGAGGTGTTGTGTTGGTACCACTCGCCTGTCTGCCCTTGTCATTCCCACTCTAGAGCATGTGAAGTGTGCAGGTGTATGCTCTCTAGTGGCTCTATGTCTGCCAGTTGCTTACTGTGGAGTGCACTAATACCTAGTGTTGTACATAGTGTATATAGTGTACATCTGTTCTAAAATGATGAAGGATAACGCAAGTCAAAAGTTTTTCTGCTGTGTTTATTTTGCTCTTCCTTTACACCAGGATAAGCAGCCTTGGGAAGTTCCTGGGTTGTATGATACTGAGTTAACATAAAGAAAGTACAGTAACTTTCAATAACAGCATACTAACACATACACAAACTTACACTTGGCTTATTCGGCAAGTGAAAGTTTGTGTATGTGTTAGTATGCTCTTACTGAAAGTTACTTGCCGAATAAGGCAAGTGAAAGTTTGTGTGTGCAATAATTTCGCAGAAATCATTCTGAACCTAACAGAAAAAAATGTATTTCATTGTGTTTGTTTATTATTAAATTGTAAACTTAAAGGTTAGATAAGTTTTCTAAGGCTCCTTTGAACATGGTTATTAATTTTTACATTAACATAAATGAAAAATGTATCTTTAAACGTACAGAGAAAATATAAGAATGGACTTAATTTTAAATCAGGTCTTGTTAACTGACCAGTTTTACCCAGTTTAGAGGGATATCATATATTACTTCACATATGCTTCTAAACTATTGTATCTGAGCGCCTCTGCAAAGACAGTGATTATGTGTGAGTGAGGTGAAAGTGCTGAATGATGAAAGTATTTTTTTTTGGGGGGGGGGGGATTTTTTCAGATTATGATAACGTGGGTGGCACCAGCGAGATGCCACCATGGCTACTGTCAGGGAGGCTGAAGTCAGAATAACACCTTCGATGCTACTGTCAGGGAGGCTGAAGTCAGAATAACACCTTCGATGCTACTGTCAGGGAGGCTGAAGTCAGAATAACACCACTACTTAGGATAGAATTACACTTGAATCATTAGGGAGGCTGAAGTCAGAATAACACCTTCGATGCTACTGTCAGGGAGGCTGAAGTCAGAATAACACCTTCGATGCTACTGTCAGGGAGGCTGAAGTCAGAATAACACCTTCGATGCTACTGTCAGGGAGGCTGAAGTCGAATCCAAATACATCAGGAGCTAAACTCAAATATGATATTAAAACACCTTCATGCTATAATATAATGTCAGAATAAACCTTTCGACCACTGTCGAGCCTCAGAGTATCCTCTGGTTACCAGAACCTTCCACGTGGAGGCAAGTGTAATCTCTACTTTGAAGGTACCCACCTACCCTAGCCTTCCCCAGGTTCATGTTCCAGAATCCATCGTTGGGCCCCCGATGTTCCCTTCCTCACTTCCCAAGGTCAGCCTCGACTCTCTTTATCCATATCCTTCCACCTCAGCCTTCCCAGGTTATGATCCAGGAATCCATCCGTCCTCCTCGGATGTTTTCCCTTCCTCACTTACCAAGGTCAGCCTCACGCACCTGTTCTTCTTGCTGTCCCCAGGTTCATGTATCCAGGATCCTCCGTCTCACTCCCGGATGTCTCCCTTCCCCACTTACCCAGGCCAGCCTCAACGCAGTATTCATGCCTTACCCAGGTTCATGTATCTCAGGAATTCTCCGTCTCCTCCGGATAGTCTCCCTTCTCCCACTTACCCAAGGTCAGCTCAACCTCAGTATTCATGCCTTCCCAGGTTACAGTATCCAGGAATCCTTCCGTCTACCGCCGGATATCTTCCCTTCCCCACTTACCCAAGGTCAGCCTCAACTGCATGTATTCATGCCTTACCCAGGTTCATGTATCCAGGAATCCATCCGCTCGCTCCCGGATGTCTCCCCTTCCCCACTTACCTAAGGTCAGCCTCAACAACAACCTTCCTCAAGTTCATGTATCCAGGAATCCATCCGCTCGCTCCCAGATGTCTTCCCTTACCCACTTGCCTAAGGTCGGCGGTTCCTTCCCAGGATCAGTGTCTCCAGGAGTCCACTTATGTCACCTCAGATGGACTCCCTTCCCCACTTCCCCAAAGTCGCGTATTCTTGCCGTACCCAGGTTCATGTATCCAGGAATCCTTCCGTCTACCGCCGGATATCTTCCCTTCCCCACTTACCCAAGGTCAGCCTCAACTGCATGTATTCATGCCTTACCCAAGTTCATGTATCCAGGAATCCATCCGCTCGCTCCGGATGTCTCCCTTCCCCACTTACCCAAGGTCAGCCTCCAACATCAGCTCCCAATTCATGTATCTCCTTCCGCTCGCTCGGATGTCTTCCCTTACCATTTCCTAGGTCGCTGCCTCACCCGGATCTTCCCTTCCACTTACCCAGGTCAGCCCCTCCACTTTCCCAGGAGACCAGGTCATGCTCGCCGGATTCTCTATTAGGCCCCCATTTCCTCAGGTTCATGTATCCAGGAATCCATCCGCTCGCTCCGGATGTCTCCCCTTCCCCACTTACCCAAGGTCAGCCTCAACAACATGTACTCTTCCTTCAAGTTCATGTATCCAGGAATCCATCCGCTCGCTCCGGATGTCTTCCTTCCCCACTTACCCAAGGTCAGCCTGCCACTTCCTCTAGGTTCATGTATCCAGGAATCCATCGCTCGCTCGGATGGCTCCCTTCCCACTTCCCAAGGTCAGCGGTGCCTTCCCCGGATCAGTGTCTCCAGGAGTCCACTTGTGTCACCTCAGGTGGACTCCCTTCCCCACTTCCCCAGAGTCAGCGGTGCCTTCCCCGGATCAGTGTCTCCAGGAGTCCACTTATGTCACCTCAGTGGACTCCCTTCCCCACTTCCCCAGAGTCAGCGGTTGCCACCTTCAGTGACCTCGCTGCATGGAAACTTGGTCTTGTCTAGCTGGTCTACGGTAGAGACTGTCCAGGTGGGTGGAATTACTGGAGGTGACACACACAGAAAACTGCGTCCAGTAATTACATCCACCAAGACAGCCGCGACCGTAGGTCAGCTAGACGCCACCAAGCTGCCTCACAGTTCCGCCACCTCCGAGAGGCTAATTAACGTAAATTTTGGAAATCCTTTTATGTTACACTTTGAAAATATACGAAGAACAAGTTTTTTTTTACTTATTTAGCTGTTTAAAAGTATTTGTGTTTTATTATTGCAGATATTATTATATTATTATTATTGCAGCTGTCAGCCAGTCTGACAGCAGAGTCAGCCAAGCTGACAGCTGTACCACGGAACTGTGCTCTTCTTTACTCTGAATTATTATGTAGATCATACAAGTTTTATTTTGATGTTTACTTTTCACTTTCATCTACACATATACATCACTACAAACACACATATATACATACATGTGTACACATATACATCACTACAAACACACATATATACATACATGTGTACACATATACACCACTACAAAACTCAAATATATACATACATGTGTACCCATATACATACACTACAAACACACATATATACATACAGTGCAACACATATTACATCACTACAAAACACACATATATACATACATGTGGGTACACATATACCATCACTACAAACACACATATATACATACATGGTACACATATTCATCACTAACAATCACACTTATATACATACATGTGTACACATATTCATCACTACAAACACACATATATACATACATGTGTACACATATACATCACTACAAACACACTTATATACATACATGTGTACACATATACATCACTACAAACACACATATATACATACATGTGTACACATATACATCACTACAAACACACATATATACCTACATGTGTACACACATACATCACTACAAACACACATATTTACATACATGTTACATACATATACATACTACAAACACACATATATACATACATGTGTACACATATACATCACTACAAACACACATATATACATACATGTGTACACATATACATCACTACAAACACATATATACACATACATGTGTACACATATACACCACTACAAACACACATATATACACATACATGTGTACACATAACCTCCACTACACCACCCTATATACATACATGTGTACACATATACATCACTACAAACACACATATATACATACATGTTTACACATATACATCACTACAAACACACATATATACATACATGTGTACACATATACATCACTACAAACACACATAGGTACATACATGTGTACACATATACATCACTACCAACACACTTAGGAAATACATGTGTACACTTACATCACTACAAACACACACATATACATACATGTGTACACATATACATCACGACAAACACACACATGTACATACATGTGTACACATATACATCACTACAAACACACATATATACATACGATGTTGTACACCATATACATCACATACAACACACATATATACATACATGTGTACACATATACATCACTACAAACACACATATATACATACATGTGTACACATATACATCACTACAAACACACATATGTACAATACTTGTGTACACATACATCATACAAAAATACATTATACATACCTGTGTAACACATATACATCACTACAAAGTACATATACCTACAGGGCTACACCTATATCATCACTACAAACACACATATATACATACATGTGTACACATATACTTCACTACAAACACACATATATACATACATGTGTACACATATACATCACTACAAACACACATATATACATACATGTGTACACATATACATCACTACAAAGACACATATATACATACATGTGTACACAAACACATCACTACAAACACACATATATACATACATGTGTACACATACACATCACTACAAACACAGTGCTACCAACACACATATATACATACATGTGTACACATACACATCACTAGAAACACACTACTACCAACACACAAATATACATATATGTGTTCACATACACATCACTACAAACACACTACTACCAACAGACATATTTACATACATGTGTACACATATACATCTCTACAAAACACACTACTACCAACACACATATTTACATACATGTGTATACATATACATCTCTACAAAACACACTACTTCCAACACACATATATTCATACATGTGTACACATACACAGCACTACAAACACACTACTACCAACACACATATATACATACATGTGTACACATACACAGCACTACAAACACACTACTACCAACACACATATATACATACATGTGTACACATACACAGCACTACAAACACACTACTACCAACACACATATATACATACATGTGTACACATATACATCACTACAAACACACAACTACCAACACACGTATATACATACATGTGTACACATATACATGACTACAAACTACTACCAACACACATATATACATACATGTGTACACATATACATTACTACCAACACACACATATACATGTGTACACATACACATCACTACAAACACACTATCAACACACACATGCATTCATGTGTACACATATACATCATTACAAACACTACTACCAACAAACACATATACATACATGTGTACATATACATCATTACAAACACACTACTAGCAACACACATATATACATGTGTAACACACGTAACCTCGCTACAAACACACTACAGGCAAACAACACAGATATACACATGTGTACACACATACATCGCTACAAACACACTACTATAGCAACACACATACATACATGTGTACACACATACATCGCTACAAACACACTACTAGCAACACACATATATACATGTGTACACACATACATCGCTACAAACACACTACTATCAACACACATATATACATGTGTACACACATACATCGCTACAAACACACTACTAGCAACACACATACATACATGTGTACACACATACATCGCTACAAACACACTACTATCAACACACATACATACATGTGTACACACATACATCGCTACAAACACACTACTAGCAACACACATACATACATGTGTACACACATACATTTCTACAAACACTCTACTACAACACACATATATACTTGTGTTCACGTTATCCACAGACATATCTACACTCTCTCACCATTGTTTAAGTTAATTTAATATTGTATAAATTGTGTAAGAGAATTTAGAAAATTTTTGTTTATATATGTAATGAAGGTTATAATATTTTGATGAAATAATGTGAGAAAAGATGTAAATATGTGAAGAAGTGACTAACTTGAGAGACTGTGTTAAGATAAAGAAGATAATTCTTATATAACACTTTTTTTAAGAAGAATTTAATTATTAAATAACTCTCCAGTTCTCATACAAACACTTCTCTCACTTCTTCATTAATAACAAAGAAAAAGTTCTTTCACCGTCACAGATACAAAACAAAAACTTTTCTGGGATGAAAATAAAAAACTGTCAACTTGGATGATTTCCCATCTCCTTGACAATAAGAATTTTGGTGTGGCTGCCACAACCTGCCAGTACGACTGTGTTGCTGCCACAACCTGGCCAGTACCAAACTGTGTGTTGCCACAACCCTGACCAGTACGACTGTGTGCTGCACTACCTGCTGACCAGTACGAACTGTGTGTTGCCACAACCGGGCCAGTACGACTGTGTGTTTGCCACAACCTGGCCAGTACGACTGTGAGTTGCCACAACCTGACCAGTACCACTGTGTGTTGCCACAACCTGGCCAGTACGATGTGTGCTGCCACAACCTGGCAGTACCACTGTGGGTTGCCACAACCTGACCAGTACGACGGAGATGTTGCCACAAACTGACCAGTACGACTGTGTGTTGCCACAACCTGACCAGTACCACTGGTGTGTTGCCACAACCTGAAACCAGTACGACTGGTGCTGCCACAACGCGACCAGTATACCACTGTGTGTTGCCACAACCTGGCCAGTACGAACTGTGTGTTGCCCAACACTGGCCAGTACCGAACTGTGGTGTGCCACAACCTGGCCAGTACGACTGTGTGTTTGCCACAACCTGGCCAGTACGTACTGTTGTGCTGCACAACCAGGCCAGTACGACTGTGTGCTGCCACAACTGGCCAGTACGACTGTGTGATGCCACAACCTGGCCATACGACTGTGGTTGCCACAACCTGCCAAGTAATTAACGGTGTGTTGCCACAACCTGGCCAGTACGACTGTGTGTTTTCCACAATACCTGGCCAGCACGACTGTGGTTGCCACCACCTGGCCAGTACGACGGCCACGACCTGGCCATACGACGCCACGACACTGGCCAGTACGACGCCAAAACCTGGCCAGTAACGCCTGTGGTTGCTACAAAGACTGCCAGTACGACTGTGTGCTACTTCTCCAGACTGTTGTTATGTACTGTGATGTATCAATTACCACTAAATTACATACGGCAACACTGAATGTTTGTAGTGGCACAGTGCAGAGATATATGCCACCAAACCTGAATACTGCTATTATGTATTTTTCACCACCATCGTTGTGTTGTGATGTGTATAAAGTCTGTCTGATACACAAAGTTTAATAACATCGGTATATCACATGTTTGGTAAATTTCTATAAAGACTTTATTAAAAGGATTCTTATCTTAGGATTCTGTAGTTAGGAGGCAAGTGTGTAAGTCTGACGCCTACTGGAAGGAGGACATACTGGAAGGATTGTTACAGAAGACTGTTTTAGAAGATCTGTGGTGGTTTATGCTGGAAAATAGAGTGATGCAGGACCTGTTGTAAAGACTTTAGGTAGCGTTCGTTTGTTATCTTATTAAGAATGAATCAAGTCAGCTGGTATTATACGTCTGCGTGATGGTGGTGTCTCCACCCCCAGATTATCCGTTCAGTGACTCTTTTTTTAAGGTTTCTTCCGGAGGGAAGGAGAAATTTTGGTCTCTTTGTGTCACATCACAGATTAGATGCGTGCAGATGTTTCCTATAGAAAATTAATGATTGATGATTTATTATGGAGCTAACACAGTAGAGGGTGACGTTTGTCATCCATAACTGTGTTCTCTTTCTCCCCCTCAGAAACACAGTACTCGATGAAAAGAAACCTCCAAACTTCAAATTACAACGATTAATAACATTCCAAGAAGTAAGGGATGGCACCAAGCCCAGGAGCTTGACACCAACTGCTAATAAAATGGTGACCAATAGAAAATTCGGTGTGCTGGACAAACTAGAGTTGGAAAAAAATATTATATACTTAAAACTAGGAAAGACAGAACTATATGTGTCTCCTGGATCTTCTACATTGTGATAACGTCTCCTCGCAGCTCATAACTCTTAACTCTGGAACAAGCACAGCACTTTCTCTGAACATTCTCTAATACGTTAACGTGTTCGTAGAGGTGCGGGTTATATACTGGTGCTGCATACTCCATAATAGACAACACATCTCTTACATTGCCCGGAATAATTCGATCGAGATTCTGGAAGGTTGATCACTCTGTGTCTTTCACTCTGAGGTTTGTGGCTGTGTCCCTGAAGTCTATGTTCTGAGTCCGCTAATCTTGCCTCTTCTTTAATTTTCTTAACGTCACCCTTTAAGGAAACCAGTCCAGGGCGATGGAGTATGACAGGGAAACCCGTCAAGGGAGATGGAATGTGAGAGGGAAACCTGCCCAAGGAGATGGAATATGACAGGGAAACCCGTCCAGGGCGATGGAATATGACAGGGAAACCCGTCCACGGCGATGGACTATGACAGGGAAGCCCGAACAGGGCGATGGAATATTAGAAGGAAAATAGTTCAAGGAGCTGGAATATGAAAAGGGAAAATGATCAGAGAGATAGAATATGACAGGTAAACCCGTTCAGGGGGATGAAATATGATGGAGAAACCTGTCTAGGGCGATGGAATATGACAGGGAAGCTCGTAGAGGACAATGGAGTATGAGAGAGAAACCAGTCCAGGGAGATGGAATATAACAGGGAAACCTTTCCAGGGCGATGTAATATGACAGGGAAACCGTCAAAGGAAATGGAATATGAGTGGGAAACCCGTCCAGGGCAACGGAATGCGACAGAGAAACCCGTCCAGGGCGATGGAATATGAAAGGGAAACCCGCCCAGGGAGACGGAATATGAGAGGGAAACTCGTTCAGGGCGATGGAATATGACAGGGAAACCCGTCCAGGGAGATGGAATATGACAGGGAAACCCGTCCTGGGCGATGGAAAAATGACAGAGAAACCCGTAGAGGGCGATGGAATGTGACAGGGAAACAATTTCAGG
>NC_069423.1:46370558-46403058 GCF_026875155.1 Cherax quadricarinatus | reverse complement strand
CTTTGGGGTGGGGAACTGGACGGTAGCTTGGCTGCGTCTGGCTGACCTACTGTTCCAGGCTGTCTTGGTGGGTGTAATTACTGGACTCAGTTTTCTGTGTGTGTCACCTCCAGTAATTCCACCCACCTGGACAGTCTCTACCGTAGACCAGCTTAACAAGGCCTCGTTCTCATCTGGCTAGATCACTGAGGGTGGTGAGGCTGACTTCGGATACATAACCCTGGGGAAGGCTGAGACTGGAAGATATCCTAAGGGAAGTGAGGAAGGGGAGACATCCGGGGGCCCACGGATGGATTCCTAGACACATGGACCTGGGAAAGGTTTGAGTATACCTTGGGGAAGTGGGGAAGGGAGAAAACTGAAGGCGGACAGATGGACTCCTAGACACATGGACTGGAAAGACGAGGATACTGGTTGCTGAGGCAGACCTTGGGGAAGTGTGGAAGGGGGAATATCTGAGGGGACACAGATGGACTCCTGGACACATGAACCTGGGGAAAGCATCAAAAACACAGTAAGTGGGTGGGTGGACCTTAAAGACGAACCACTGGCCTCCAAGTGGCAAGGTCTGGTAACTCAGAGATAATTCTGAGGCTGACAGTGGTCGCAAAGTTTTTTCTTAATACATACATTACGGTTTATGACACACTGGATACCTTTCTCGGATAACTGAAGTATCTTATGATATGCAACTACATTTTTCAGATAATCATTATTATTATTATTAAAATTATTATAATAGTAATAAAAATGAGTGTGAAACATAAGTCTGTAATTGGTCACACTACACAAGCATATATATACTTACCCCTCTGGGTTTTCTTCTGTTTGTTTTCATGTTCTTTCTCTTGTTTATTTCTGCTTATCTCCATGGGGAAGTGGAACAAAATTCTTCCTCCGTAAGCTATGCGTGTCGTAGGAAAGGGGACAAATGCCGGGAGCAATAGGCTAGTAGCCCTTCTCCTGTATTAAAAATACTAAAATAAGGGAAAAGAAAAACTATAAAACTGGGATGTTTGAATGTACGTGGATGTAAGTGCGGATGATAAGAAAGAAATGATTGCTAATGTTATGAATGAAAAGAAGTTGGATGTCCTGGCCCTAAGCGAAACAAAGATGAAGGGGGTAGGGGAGTTTAAATGGGATTACGTAAGGAGAATCTGAGAGAGTTAGAGCTAAGGAAGTGGTAGCAATAATGTTGATGGATCAGTTATGGAGAGAGAAGAGGAAATATAAATATATAAACTCAAGGATTATGTGGTTTAAAATAAGGGTCGGATGTGAAAAGTGGATCATAATAAGTTTGTGAATCATAATAAGTGTGTATACATTAAGAGACAAAGGGTTTTTAATACTTGACGTGCAGTTGGAGTGTGAGCAAAGTAACATTTATGAAGGGACTTCAGGGAAACCGGCAAGCGGGACTTGAGTCCTGGAGACGGGAAGTACAGTGTCTGCACTCTGAAGGAGGGGTGTTAACGTTGCAGTTTTATAACTGTAGTGTAATGCTCCCCTCTGGCAAGACAGTGATGGAGTGAATGATGAAAGTTTTTCTTTTTCGGGCCACCCTGCCTTAGTGGGCCACCCTGCCTTGGTGGGCCACCCTGCCTTGGTGGGCCACCCTGCCTTGGTGGGCCACCCTGCCTTGGTGGGCCACCCTGCCTTGGTGGGAATCGGCCGATGTGTTAAAAAAGAAAAATAGGAAAGCAGTTCTTGTGTTGCCAGAGAGAAAGATTTACACGAAGGTTCTGTATTTCTTAGGCAATAAATTCCATAGTTACAAACATAACTAAAATTGTCTATGAAACATTAAGGGGACGAATTATATTAAGGGAAAATAATTATACAATTATATCGAGGGAATACAATGATATAATTACATTAAGGGAATACAGTGGTATAGTTATATTAAGGGAATACAATGATACAATACTTTCTGACTAAAGTGTAACTGTGGTGTCCACTCATCAAAACTTAATAATGTTGCCCAAAAATAATTCTGACATTGATGAAAAATGGGTTATCCACATTAATGTAATTACAGTCTATAAAAAAAGTACTATTTTATGTATCGCAGTGTTTGTAATTTTAATACGTGAACCAAGATAGGCGGAATTTTTGTTAATGAATGAGAGAAACGGGAGAATCTACAGTTTTCTAATCTGAAGCAGCTTTTGGTGTTTAAATAAATCACTTCAACCTTAAAATAAAAGACAGTACATGAAATTGAAAGGAAAAAAAAATATGAGAAGTTTGACCAAATGGACATCTGAAAATTTAAGAATATGAGGCAACAGTTTCTTAACAGAAAATACGATAAATCATTAGAGGTAACTAAACTTGTCTAAATACGCCGGTTTGGCTTATCTGGCACGACATATATGCGATAAGATCACAGTATACATGAATGATCGCAAGATGCAGGAACAGTCCACTGTCAAAAGTAAAGTGAACTTTCAAGTCGGCTTTCATTGATTCACACATTGTCAAGGACTTGAAAATAAAAAGAATGGCAGAAGTTAAACTTAAGGGTTAAACATTTAGCGAGATAAACTTTAGGGTAAACATACAAACCTAAACGTTTTCTAAAGATGCGGGTGAGGGTGGTCGCAGGGACCTGTCAGACATAACTTATATTCTATACTCAAGGTTAAGATTTTAACTTGATCAAATATATCTTAAAATTTCCCAATTTTACTAATTATAAACGGGTCTAATTTTATAATCCTAAACTAATAATCCTATTAATTTAAAGCTATTTGTAAGAAACTTGAATCTATTTTATTTTTCCTCACATTGGGTCAGTTGATACAACGTTTTTGGCCTTTTTGGAAGTCAATTAGAAGGTTTAAAATCATTCAAATGAATAAAGAATGCATTAGGACTCTTGTCCAATTCTAAATGTTATATTTATTCTTGTTGTAATCTTATTTTGACCTTAATATTAAGTATTGATCTTAATAAACTTTATCACATTGCTTATGGGGATTCTTATAGACACAGCCCCCCGACAGCCTTTTTGAGGGGAATTTTAATCAAAAGTTTTTTTGATTACCGTATCAAAATTTTTAAAATACAACTTTAATTTTAAAATACGTAAGTAGAAAGGAATAGTATGAGGTAATGGAGAACCAACATATTTTTTATGTTGTAATTAGGTGTTTTGTCGTTCTTTTTCAATTGTAAAAGGAATATCAACGATTTTAAAAAGATTTATCAGTAAAGTGAAGAACAAAAAGGCGAAAGAGACCGTGACTGGAACAATACACAAAGTAACCCACTACTATTACTACTACAATACCAGTTTTTACCTCAGCCACTACTACGTACTGCTCCTACTACTACTACTACTACAACTACAACAACTACTAACTCCTCCCATCTCCCCCTGTCGCGTCTCCGCCAGCTTGACATATGCCATATAAGTGGCTTATACTCTCCTTTCTGTAAAGGTCACTTTGTAAATTTGTGTCGCCAAGTCCGGACCGAACGGCTCGTCGTAACTAAGTCTCGTTTCTCCTATTTGCGGTTATTTGTATAATAAGTAAAATGTTTTGGGTATTTTAGATCAATGAAGAAATTTTGACTCTATGAACTCTGGGCTGTAAATACACCAAAGTTCTCAAAAATATTGATATAATACAGATAGTTCTACTCTATCATGATGTGAAAAATTAGTTCCTTGATAATTGAAATATCCACGACTGCTCTTGGAATTCACTATTCTTTTCACATGGTTGTCCTGCGCGCGCACACCATCACACACCACACACACACACACACAGCACACAACACACACATAACGTATATATATATATATAAATATATATATATATATATATATATAAAATATATATATATATATATATATATATTATATATATATATATAATAATATATATATATATATTATATATATATATGATTATATATAAATGCAATAAGATCACAGGTAAACAGGTGATTTCAGAATATGCAAAACAACCACTCTGAAAGAATAGAGAAATTCCGAAGCGCATTTCGTGACAACCACATTACAAGTTCCTTGATAATGTGAGTAGTCACAATAGCGCTTGGAATTTCTCACTTCTTTCAGAGTGGTTGTTTTGGGCATATATAAGGAAAATAATATATATATATATATATATATATATAAATATATATTATATATATATATATATATATATAGAATATTATATAGATATATATATAATATATATTTGTGTGTGTGTGTGTGTGGTGTTGTGTGTGTGTGTTGTGTGTGTGGTGTCGGAAAAGACAATAAGGCTCAAAGTTTTGGAACGATATTTTCCAGTATAAAAAATTCAATATATAGTGACCAGAGATTTCCAATATCAATTTTAATCAAAAGAATTCAGCAAACATGTCATTGTTTTTGATTTTTAGACCTCGATGGGAACGAGTGTGATGGGTTTTTAACTGTTTCTTCCTCTTGAAAATCTCTCCTTAAATAGGCCTTATCCGACCTAAGGATGTGTTCCTCACTAGAAAACCTCTTAAGCCAGCGGTTTATTATATCTCCATTGTCCCCTCTTCGTCAGGCACCTTTGCAATGTGGACTCCATTCTTCAATCATAACGTCCGAGAGGTTTTGACGTCCCAGTAACTCCAAAACAAGTTCACCATGTAGAGTCCTCCATTCAATTCTCAGCTCATAACAGGAGGATGACGGCATTCACCAGCTCGCTTGATGCTCACACAGTCAAATCAAACCAAGTCTAACGCAGAACATCCTCCAATGACCCACCAACTCCGATCTGCGCTCACTTTCACGCCATGACTCCGAGACTGAATATAGCGTCGTCATAGGCTTTTCCCCCTGCGTGCTCTCCGTAAAACTCAAATAAAAAATGTTCTATCCTGAAAAAGTCTTTTCTAAACAACACTACCCTCGAGTCATTTCTAGCAGAGATTGCAGAAGCGTGTATATTTAGATCAGCAGCTTAAACAAACGAGACACAAAGAAAAGAAGTACATATGCCCCGCCTAACATTTTCTCTTTGTCAGGAACATGTCTCCAGTATGTCTCCCACACATGACCTAATTTGATCAATGTATGAATATAAGCAAGAAACAGTTAAGGTAGTATAGATTTAGTAATACTTTAGGTTAGAAGAGTTTTCGTAATAACGGTAGAATTACCGATAGTATGTTAGGTAAAAAGACAAGCGCGTGTGCAATTTCTGTGACATTTTATGTGGCCACTTTGTCCTCTCCATGAGTTTGACGAAGCTTGAGACGAAGCTCCTGAAACAATGTCACATTGTTTCCAGACTGTGGAACGGACTCTCTCTTCCCAGTGCTGAGGACCGACAACTTCAAATCTATGTCTGTCAAGGGTGTGGACTGATACATCGTCTTTCACATCTCTACTGCTCCTGCCTACGATTATGTACTCGACTGAAGAAGCCTACTGTGCGTAGGCGAACGTTTTCGGATTAAAGATGCCTAACTGTTGCCTATGCGTCTTACTTACCAACATAAGAGCATACTTGACAGATTCTTCCTCAACCTAAAACCACTAACAAAAACATTTACCCAGACCCATTTTCATTGCTACCCAATTAATAACTATGAAAACATTATTGAACGGCACGAGCAACTCCTACTCAAATCCAGCCCCTCTCACTCATAACAAGAGGATCACTCATAGCATCTAAACACAGTCTGAAATGCCTCCAAAGTAAACATGAAAGAGTGTCTTCTCATGTAAGAATAACGTCAGACGAACACTGCAATAGTCTTAGCTGACCCAACTGAAGGAGACCCCTCGTTTACCACTTGACTTTCCAATTATTGTGCCTCCTTAAATATACTTACCCTACATCTCCAGCTTCATCATTGCTTGTGACCTGAAGAAGCTCACAGCGAAGAAGACGAAGAATACGCTTTATAAACTGCATTTGTTTCTGTTTGACCAAGGTCTCTCGTAAGTATGCGCTCAGTTCGTTAGGTAAAAGGATACAAGTGTAACTAAGTGACAGTTTAATGTGGCATAAGTTGCAAATGTGTGTCCTTTTACCTAACATATTGTCAGTACGTTCTAGCGAACATTGTTTTATTGGTCATTTCTGTTTCATACTTCAGAATAAGGAGCTAGTTTAGAGCCCTGAAATTACGGACATTAAGAGCTTGTAGACTGAGAGGAGATATGCAAAGCTGTAATACAAAGAATGTAATCTGAAGATATCCACCCAACAATATTTAGTAACAGGACACATCGGCTAATGTGACATTTTATTGCGGCAACGTCAGGAAACATTGCCACGATTAAAATGTTCACATTAGATTTGCAGCTGTTCCTTTTATCTTAACGTTTTGTCGGTAATTTTTATCATGCAGCTAGTATTTTGTAAGAACAAAATAACAGCTGACGAACTTTATAAAAAAAGACACATAAATCACATAGCCATGAGCTGGAAGGCGAGGTGCAACCTCTCTGGTTGTGCGCAGCGGCAGTATGTGGCACCTCTGTGAAAGTTGGACAACGCAAAATTGCTGTTATAAAATGATGGAGCTGCGGAAGATATCTCTGTGCCAAGATAACCAGATGAGGTAAGTGACTGGTGGTGGTTGGTGTTTGTGTATTGTTGGTGACGTTTGAGTTGGTAATGGTTTGTGGTGAAGACAGTGGTAGCACTGAACGTGTGGCAGAGCATTGATAGATGCTGAATATGGTGTAGGTGGCAGTGTGTAGTTAATGGTTTTCAATGTGGTTTGGTTGAGGTACGTAGTTGGTGGTTGTGGTGAAGGGTAGTTGTGATAGTGGATCTATAGCGTACGCGCCACTATCATATTAGTTGTGATGTCTAATGAAGTTTTATATTTGTAATTGTGTGTTAGAGAGCGTTGGTTGATAGGGTGGTTGAAACCAGACACTATGTAAGAACAACCTTTCGGTTCTGAGTCACGAAATGTTTTCTACAACAAACATACCCACAGTGTTATATCTCACTTGTCTTTATTAAACCTCTTATCAGTATCATTTAACAAGGTTTATACCGGTGAAAAGGTGGCGGTGTTTTACAACTGCAAAGTACGTACTTCACATTTCTCACAAAAGTATCTCAGGATCCCCCTCTAAAGTTTTCTCAAATCGCTGACATAATGTTTCTCAGATATCCCCCTCACAAACGTGCTCACATCTCCCTCTAAATAAACGTTGTCACATAACCCGATAAAACAAACGTTATCACATCCCCGCGAAACAATTCTCAGACCTCCAGCACAAAAACTTCCAAGTCTCACGCCAAGACAAACGTTTAAATAATGATCCGCAAGAACACGTTTTCCAAACTCTCCAGTCTAAAACTCTCAGATCTCAAGCTAAAAATACATTTCCTCAGTTACTCTGTTAAAAACACACAATCACAAGGTGCAACAGAAATTTTCTGAAAAGGATCTGTACTGGAAGATAAAATTTACACAGATCTGGTTTTGATGTTTACTTACTGAACCTCTCTATAAAGGCGAAAATTATTTACTACTGCTCGCCTGGTCGAAAAGAACATTTCTTCACATCACATACACACACAACACCACACAAACACTGACCATTCTGCCAACACTGACAGTCCCTATCATCTTCCATCACTGACAGTATCATCTGTCATCACTGACAGTACTCTCCAACCACCTTGGATAGGCCTGACCCGTGTGCAACCTACAGAAAAAGTAATTGATATATAGAAAGATTCCATATAAAAATGGAGGGAGTGAAGTGCCGTTGCATAACATAGATATAATAAAAGTACTTCAAACAGATTGTGTAGGGGGTAAGTAAAAAAAAAAAATAATACGGATCTAGGGAAATGTGTATAATGTCAGAGGGATAGAAACATTGAAATAAGAGAGACACCTCTAGCAGAAAAAAGAGCTCAAAGATGAAAGAGCAATTGAAAATGGTGAATGTGATATTCTTGCCCACAATATTCCATTATGCACACTAGAAGGTAATAAATAAATGTCAGGAGCAAAGGAAACACGAAGGAACAGGGAATTTTTTTTTTTTTTTGGGGTGGGTGTGAAATTTTTATAAGTAGACAAGAGGCACAAGAGTGGATAAAAGAGAACAGTAATGGAAATAGTGACAACAGAGAAGGCAGTCATTAAGGAGAAAACAATAAACGAGGAAGAAAGAGACAGGTCCTCTCATGATCTACGGACTTGTAGCGACGGTAGTATTAAGAAGCAACATGAGAAGGAGGAACAACATGAATAATATTTGATCATTCAATTTATACGGAAGATGGAAAATATACAGAAGATTAGGAATTAATACTGTGAAAAAGCCCCGCAATGTGATCAAACTAACCTGTTTGGCTAAAACCCCTGTTAAAAAGAACTTTGAAGAAATTTTCCTTATCTGAAGAACAAGCTAGTGTGTGTTAACGGACTGGAGACAGACAGAAAAGGAAGTAACTATCGAAGGAGCAAGTAAAAGAATGCTAGATGGCCAATAAAAAGTAAAGTAGAGGGTTTAAAAAGATTAGGGAACACCCAAAATCAAGAAATCTTTCAAGGGCTCAATCCTATGTATTTATCTCTCAGCTAGCCTAAGTTAAATGAGTATCTTCTTTCACAGAACTACCAATGAACTCTTTATCCCTATCTACTACTACCCCAATGAAATAAATCAACTTTGACTTTATTTGGTTATCCTAGGTACCTGATACAAGTTACTATATATGATGATTGTACTTATGTGTACCAGTACCTACAGCAAACATGAGCCAACAGCTTTCTACTCTGTGGACCCGTCCTAGTGGCAATGAGCACTTTAACCCCAGAAGCCCGTTCTCTCCTACTCATTACCGATTAGAAACTAAATATAGATCCTGGACACCAGAAATCAGAGCTTAGTAAGGAAGGTGGTACAAGTGTATCAATATACAAATACTGAAGAATTATCAAAGAGAGAGGAAATGAAAGAATCGATATTAAAACAAGCTAGACATTATAGCTCTCACAAATACAAAACCTAACGAAATGATAAAAGGATGCCATTTTTCTTCAACAGGAAATTTCAAGTAGTAATGGAAAAAAAAATAAATGAATAATGGAGTTTAAAGAGATGTGTGGAATAAACAGAAAAAGGTTGAAGGCAATATGGTGGGAAAATAAGTAAGGTTCAAGAAAGCAAAATAACAGTGACCCTACAACCAACATTACAGTAACTGGACGCAAGATGACAACAAAGCAGTGGTTTACATCGTGACGGAACATCAAGAAGCGTTCATGTGGTAAAAGAAAAACTGTGAAAATGGAAGTTTTTCTCAAAATGAGAAATAACCAGATGAGCTTATACCACATGGGGAACCAGGGATGTTTTGTGATTGAAAATTCTTTGTGTCAGTTTTCTCAAGAACACAGAAGAAGAATTGGGGACGAACCAACCAAAACTGATACTAGAGTATTTATCATAAATGTAACTAATAAGGACTATTTAGAATGATACGCCCTCTGGGTGCTAGCATCCTAAACAATACCGAATTTCGAACAACTTTTTGAAGCAAACAATGAGGAAAGCCATATCGGTGGACCATGCAGGAGAAATCAGATTACAGAAAGACACTTATAATCCTAAACGAAGAAAGGATGGAGAAAAGCGAACTCAAAGTAAAGTCCGTGGCACAGGATGACTATCCTAGCAGGTAAACTGGCAAAACATAATTGGATCATGGTTCAACCCAAAGATAGGAGAAAGGAACAGCAAAAGTGAAATGAGAAAATGGGCAAAACTTTTAGAAGGAAACAGACAAGAGAAGAAGTGGAGCAGACCAAAACGAAAATGCAAGGGTGAGGAGAAAAGCTGAAACACGATTTGAGAATGACATTAGAGACAAAGGTTACGGGAGAAACTGTTTCAAAGTCACACCGAAAGAATGGCGACAGTAAAAGACCAGGAAATAGGACTTGAAGGAGAAAGGCGGAAGTTCACGAAAAATTCAAGAAAAATTGGCAGAGGAAACCTTGTGATTGAACTGTAATGAATAATTTAAAACGGCATTCTCAGTGACACAAGATTTAACACCAGAGTGTCAAGAAAAGGTACACCAACGGTACCATACATCAATTCACACAATGGGGGAGAAGTGTGAAGAAACATTTTTTAGTGAGTAGAATACATCAAACACGATAGGGAACTGACCAGGGTGTCACTGAAGGATTTCTACGAGGAGGCAGCAAAGCACTGAGCCAACTAGCTAAAATTTACAGGTCAATAGATACGGGATTGTTACAAGGACATGAAAAAATTACAAGTTGCCATCAACATTTAAGATATAAGTCAAAATTTATGGTGTTTAATCACACTGAAAGTTACTGACATGTGTGAGGTCATAGGAGAATGTAGCCGGAAGGGGTATTTCATCAGCTTCAAGGGTGACTAAGTGAGATGTGAATTGATGATGGTAGGTTCCATGCATAGTTTTTAGGAATAGCAATGACGTCCCATCTGGACAGTAGGGAGTAAGTGCAGCAAGCGTCGGACAAAAAGCCAGAGCTCAAAGCTAAGACTCGACTCATGCAACCACAGGTAGGTGAGGTGTGTGAATTCTCCTTCTCTCTCGGTCTTCACTCTCTCCTCTCTCTCCCCTCTCCTCTCTCTCCTCTGACGATGAAGTATTTATTACAACGCATCATCTGGTAACCACAAATGGAGTTAGGATTTATTTAGGTAAATATATACAAAGCAGACTGCTCTGGTTTCTGGATTGAGATAAACAATTATTTCGGGTGAATATTGAAATCTGAGAGAAGTAATGTTGAATGCAATGTGCGCTCCACCGAAATGTTTTTCTTAATATTGTGTGTGTGTGTGTGTGTGGTGTGAGTTTGTTGTGTTGTGTGTGTGTGTGTGTGCGGAGTGTGTGGAAAAACACTCATGTAACACATCTTTCGGTAGCATTATATCATTTACTTTCACCATGTGTTTAAGTTGGTTTCTGGTTACATGGGACTCGCTGTTATAACATCAGGCCAATAAACTTCACAAGTTTCCTGATTTTGTTTGGTCCCTTCGAAATCTACACTTCATTTCCGTTTTTTGTATTTATACTACAACCATATCCTCATCTCAACATTCCTCTTTCTAAATACCCTGAATCAACCTCTGGATCTAACTATTTATTTAATCGGCCCTCTCAATTGAATGGCTTTTAGTATTGTTTTCTTCTATTGTTCCCAGTCCCCCTATTTTCGAGTCTTTTCCTTTGCTTAATAAAATTCTCAAAGTATTGTTGTACTTGTGTTATCGATGTCTCCTCTGATTATTCTTTATTCTAAAGATGATTAGGATCAATTCATTTAGGCGGTTCTCTTTCGCATGTCATACCTCTCACTGCTGGAGGTAGTACGTGCTGCAAATCTCTGACCTTCTCTGTTTCCTTAGCTGCTTGATCAGTGTTTGTAGGTTCCTTGCGGAGCGGCTTACATAATGGAAGGTCGTGAATACTGCGTACCTAAGTTCCTGAAAGCCTTTCTCATTATACCTATAAGTAACAAATTCTGGTCATATTGTTGGTTATAAAGCGCCTCCCAGAGATAGGGCCTCGGTTATAGTGCTTACCCCAGGGTCATTCTCCAATACTTCCGCATTCTTTGTTCTTTAAGATGTCATAACTAAATAACATTTCTCTAAATTGTAGATAAACAATTCAGAGAAAACACACAAGTGGTAAATTTGATACATGTGCAACCACATGGTTATCCTTTAAGGAAACGTGTCGCAACAACAGTGGCTCAATAGTCCAATTTTACAAAGAAGACTGGTGAGGATCAGAGTCCTTAAGGAATCTTATGTTCTGTTGTCCATTTCCCTGAACATCCCCGACAATATTCAGGTCTTACAGCTTCTTGCCCATGAATTCTTCAGGTTTTTGCTTATTTGTTTTACATTATACTCAAATAGGACTTTATCTCTTCAAATAAACCTTACTTTTTAGCTAAAATACATGAATTTTCACACTTGAAATATGTATTGGACAAAATACTACACAAAAATGTCATATTTAAGTTACTTTCAGCATAAAATTCAATTCCATCTCGGCCCGTCCTCGATCCTCTTCTCTGGTGGATAAGAATCATGAGGAATAAAAAGGCACAATACTGTAACTGGAACAATACACAAATAACCCGCAATTGGGAAAAAGAAACTGATGACGACGTTGTGGTCCGACTTGGTCTAGTTAATGATCCAAGTTGGACCGAAACATCATCAATATCTTATTCCTATGTGCGGGTTATTTGTGTAGGAATCATAAGCAAGACAAACGAGCCGTCTCCTTTCCATTAGGTATTCTGGAATTCCTATTATTGTGCCATTGTAGCAACCTTCCTCTCATGTTTATAATCAATCTCGGTGTATTGCACTATCATTTAATTTTTACATTTAGGGAAAATGTAGCATATTCCACCCCAGCCTCCATATCTCGTACGGCAGATCACAGTGCTGCTGTACGTGCAGATCACAGTGATGGTGTACGTGCAGATCACAGTGCTGCTGTACGTGCAGATCACAGTGCAGGTGTACGTGCCAGATCACAGTGCGTGGTGTACTCTGAGGGACTGAATACGGTGTTCTGCTCTCACTAACTTCCACGGCAAATGTAAAATTGAACTTGGGAATGTTTTGAAACTTATAATGTTTTTTATAGCTAATATCAACAAAAATCTATAACTACTATTAATATTTACTACAGTTAGCAATGAAACTACTGTTACTACTACTACTAGTAGTTAAAGTATAGTACTACCCTACGACTAGTATAGTAAGTACTAATACGGACTTTCTGCCTACTACTGCTACTGATAATACTAATACTGGCTGCTGCATGCAACTGCTACTACAACTAACCACTATGACTACTACTAGTTTACTACTACGACTAGTAACAACAACTACTACTATTCTAACTACTACTACTAACGACTAGGTACTATTACGACTACTACTACTATTGCTACTACTACATTGCTATTACTACTGGCCGCTAGAGACTGAGTACAAAATCAACATAAATATAGTAACACTGCCTATATGGAACTTTCTGGCTGAATACAAAGAAACATTTACACAAATTACTTAATTTTAAAGAACGAATGAATGCTTTACGCACACAAATTAATTATGAAAGTATATTTGTGAAATATGGTGATGATACAAAGAGAAGCAGAACGTTGGTAGTATTGGAAGTTTATTTATATTTTGTGGATATTATACTTACTAGATCTGGTTTTACAGATAATCAGGAAATGGACACGATAATAAATATGTTTTATAGAATTTTTTCTTTAAATTTGAAAGGGATTATTTTTCATGCACTGTTGTTTTTAAAAATTAACTAAATTGCACGACTGATTATCGCTGTCAACTCTAGAATAGTAATGAGGTTATAGTTATAACGTATTTCTGCCATTTTTTAAGGTTGCCTTTTCAGATGCTAGAAAAAATGTTTGAGTTACTCCCACTTACAGTAGTTAAGATCACGATACTACACTTCTGTGTAATGATATTTTTTATCTATATAATTACGAGGCCTATTACTCATAAATATTTCATTAATTGTTTATATTAGAATCTGAATTTTACGACTGAAGAGAAACCTATGTTGTAGGTGTAACATTGAGAGAGATAAGACACCGCCAACTGTTTGGACATGTTTTATGTTGTATTTGCTTATCACGTTTGATGGACGGAATTACATCTACCCAGGCTGAGGGACTGATTACCTCACACTCCTTCTGATATCGCCCATCTTCTTTGTATTGGACTGATGAAGCCATGCGGTGAAACGCTGCCGCGGATAATAAAGATAACAAAGTGTTGCACATGTATCACATTTATCAGTTTATCGGTTCTCTTAACTATATATCCTACAATTAAGAGATAATTTTATTAAGGTTATTAGCAGCTGGAAGAGCAAATAATGCAGACGCATTTTATTTGCTATATGAAGCAATATGTGTGTGTTTATACTCTACTGTAAATAGAAAAATAAAGAAAATTGGAATTGGAATCTAATCACTGCCTAGAGACAATGGTCTATCTAGTTCTCATTGCATGGCTTCTAACATCCCATCATGGGAGCACGCAAGATACAGAGAATTTATTGTGATTCATTTTACAGTATGAATTTCCAAGAAGTGTCGCAATCAGCCAGACTAGCACCCGCACAGATGAATTTGTTTGTATACACGAGTGCCAAAGTTACGAGCGACCCAAGTAACACACCACACTTTACAAACTTGGCACTTTCCAGATGATTAAAATTATAACTTAATATTAAAGTGGGTGAGCGTGATAAGCGTTTGGCTTAACCGCTTTCACACCCCTAAGCTAACTCTCTGTTGGCATGTTGTAACAGTAAATCGTCATACGAATAACTATATGAAATATAAAACTATGCATAAAACAAATATTTCTTAAAAAAATATCTCTTTCATAGGACAAATAATATATACTTTTAACGTTTTTTTAAGAAAATTATAGATATTTTATAAATGTATATCCATCCATTTTACAAACGCCCTCAACCAGAGTAATTAGGTATCCTCGAAGGGATACCTTCAAATAGTTGCCAGAATTAAAAAAAAAAGAATTCTTCCTCCAAAGTATTATTGGTTTCTTTCATAAGAAAGTTGTATCTGACTGGCTTCGAATTTCCAGGAGCTGCGTACAGTACCAATGGCAAAGTTCATGCAACAATAGATATCTGCGATGTGCTCCTATGGTCAAAGGCTACGTAACTCATTCCAATAATGGATTCTCTAGAACATCGATATGCCTCGATCTGTCCTGTCTTCAGACATTCAGAGAGAGGTGTAATGTCCTCACAGATAGGGCGAATAGTAGAAACAGAAATGGAAACAGAATAGTGTTGTTATTCATGATCAAAGTAGGGTCATCATTTTGCATTTCTAATGGTGAAAAGTGGTTTAACAAAAACCGTACAAGGGTTGAAGGTTTGAGACACTTATGCAACATAATGGAATCTCAATAAAGACATTCCATGTGTTTGCAAAGTGTCTCAACCTTCATGGCATTCTAAATGGACTGATTCTAAAGAAATTAATTCTTTCGAGGTCACTGAAATGAGCCAATAAATCCATGGTAAGGAAGTTTACCGGCCTGTCTTTGCATACAAAAAATCATATAAGCGTCTACCATATCTGCAAGAACGAATGCTCGCTTGTAGTGATATACAGAGACTAGGTTTCCTAACTTCATTAACACACAGTAAGAACAGCTCTTCGGAGATCAGAATTTATTTTTTGCATTAATCTGTTTACTTGTTTGATAACTGTGGTCCTCTGAGTAACGAATAAAATTACGTGATTTCTTTTCACCATATCCTTTTTAAACAGTCGGCTTCTGAGATAACTATTTCTTCTTTAGCTTCTTGTATTGAACACGGAGGTGAACATATGTTTTAAAAATTAAAAATAATTTCTTTCTCATAGAAACAGAAGAGAGAGGAGAGAGAGAGAGAGAGAGAGAGAGAGAGAGAGGAGGAGAGGACAGGAGACAGACAGGCAACAGACAGACAGACAGAACAGACAGACAGTCAGACTCAGACAACAAACACTGCGTCACAACGCGTCCCTCCCATTACATGAAGAGAAAAATATCGTTTCAAAGATTTGAAGTCCTAAGAGACAAAACATCCCTTTCCCACTCTCACCCTCTTCCTCCACTTTCACCCTCATCCCCACTCTGAACCTCTCCTCCCCAGCTCTCGCCTCGTCCTCCCACTCTCACCCCTCTCCTCCACCTCACATCAATCCCCCCACCTCCACCACATCTTCCCCTCTCACAACCCCAACAGCAAAACATATGCATATAGTTAGGAGGCGATAGTTTGAGGGAGGCGCCGCTAGAGAGTGTTGGCTTCTGTGTTGTAAAGAGATGATCATTGCAGGGAATGAGGGAATTAGAATAGCTGATGGGGAGACTTTTCCCCAAACATCACCCTCCCCAGCGTCCCAAGACCCGTCCCCAGCGTCTCAAAAACCTCGTCCCCAGCGCCACAAAACCACCAACGCTGTTTTATAACTCTTTGCGTGAGACAGAAGAAGGAGGTGCCTAGGGATGAAGTTAGAGTCGTGGTGGTGGAGGTGCAGGTGGCTGGGTGACGTGCCGATGTGGTGGGAGGTGCTTATGATTGTTTGAATGCGGTATTGATGAATTTTGGTGATGGTGCTGGTGACCGTGGGTAAGAATAGTGATTTGTGGAATTCCATCAAAGTGGGATCGGCTGATTGTCCTTTGATGATGTACGATGATAGGCGTAGTAATGAAATATATATATATATATAAATATATATAAATATAGTATATATATATAATATATAAATATATATATAATACATATATATATATATATATATATATAATATATATATTGTTGTATTTCAATAATTGTTATTTCAAACTCACTCTCTGATCTGCAATATTAAGACAAATTACCCAAATCCCAGTAAATATTAAATGAAAAGCTGTTTTTTTTTCGAGAATTTTATACTCTTTTTTCACTTTTTAATTTTTGGGTGAAATGGTGGTATGTGGGGGAGATGATGAGGCTTCTGGGAGTGGGTAGATGTGATGGTAGTGAGGTGTGTAAGATGTTGATGGTAGTGTAGGGGTGGTAGATGTGAATGATGTAGGGTGGTAGATGTGATGGGTAGTGTAGGGTGTGGTAGATGTGATGGTAGAGTGTGAAGGGAGTTAGATGTGATGGTAGATGTTGGGGCGGTAGATGTGATGGTAGTGGTGGGGGTGGTGAAGTGATGGTAGTGTAGGGGTGGTAGATGTGATGGAAGTGTAGGGGTGGTAAAGATGTGATGGTAGTGTGGGGTGGTTAGATGTGATGGTAGGTGTAGGGGGTGGTAGATTGTTATGGTAGTTGGGGGTGTAGATGTGATGGTAGTGTGGGGTGCGGTAGATGTGATGGTAGTGGGGTGGTAGATTGGATGGTAGTGTAGGGGTGGTAGATGTGATGGTAGTGTAAAGGTAGTGACGTGATGGTAATGGTAGGGTGGTAATATGTGATGGTTGTGTGAGGATGGTAGATGTATGGAAGTGTATGGGTGGTAGATGTGATGGAAGTGTAGGGGTGGTAGATGTGATGGTAGAGTAAAGGTGGTGACTGATGGTAGTGTAGTGGGGTGGTAGATATTGATGGTAGTGTAAAGGTGGTAGACGTGATGGTAGTGTAGGGGTGGTATGTGATGAGTAGTGGTAGGGGTGGGTAGATGTAATGGTAGTGTAGGGGTGGAGATGTGATGGTAGTGTGTGGAGGATGGCAGATCTGTGATGGGTAAGTGTGGGGGTGAACGTAGATGTGAGGTAGTGTAGGGGTTGTAGATGTGATTGTAGTGGGTAGGGGTTATATGTGATGGTAGGTGTGAGGATGGTAGAATGTGATGGTAGTGGGTGGGGAGTGGTAGATGTGATGGTAGTGTGAGTGGTAGATTGTATGGTAGTGTAGGGTTGTAGAATGTGATGGTAGTGTGGGTGTAGATGTGATGTGGTGTGTGGGTGGTATAATTTGATGGAGTGTAGGGTGGCAGATGAGGTGGTAGGTGTAAGGGTAGTAGTTGTGATGGTAGTTGAGGATGGTAGATGTGATGGTAGTGGTATTGGGGTGGGCAGATGTGGTGGTAGTGTGAGGATGGTAGATGTGAAGTAGTGTAGGGTGGTGAGATTTGATGGTAGTGTGAGGATGGTAGATGGTGATGGTAGTGTAAGGGGTGGTAGATGTGATGGTAGTGTAGGATGGTAAGATGTGATGGTGTGTAGGGGGTGGTAGATGTGGTGGTAGTGTAGGGGTGGTAGAATGTGATGGGTAGTGTAGGGGTGGCCAGATGTGGTGGTATGTGAGGATGGTAGATGTGATGGTAGTGTAGGGGTGGTAATGGTGATGATATTGTAGGGGAGCAATGTGTGGTAGGTGAGGATGGTAGATTTGATGGTAGTGGAGGGGTGGTAGATGTATGTGAAGGTAGGTGTGAGGTGATGTTAGATGTGAATGGTAGTTGAGGGGTGGCAGATGTGGTGTAGTGAAGGGGAGTGTAGATTTGTGATGGGTATGCGGGGGTTGGGGGGGGGGTTAGATGTGATCGAGTAGTGTGGTGGTGGTAGATGTGATGGTAGTGTGAGGGTGGTAGATGTGATGGTAGTGAGAGGGTGGTAGATGTGATAGTAAGTGTATGTGGTAGATTGATGGCAGTGTGATGGGTGGTAGTGTGATGGTGAGTGTGAGGGTGTAGATGTGGAATGGTATGTAGGGTGGTAGATGTGAGTGGTAGTGTGGGGGTGGTAATGTGATGGGTAGTGGTGAGGTGGTAGATGTGATGTAGTGTAGGGTGTATATGTGATGGTATTGTGTATGGGTGGTAGATGTGATGTAGTGTGAGGGGTGGTAGATGTGATAGTAGTGTAGGGTGGGTAGATGTGATGTAGTGTGGGGTGGTAGATGTGATGGTATGTGAGGTGGGTAGATTTGATGGTAGTGTAGGGTGGTAATGTGATGCTGAAGCAGCTTTTGTGTTTAAATAAATCACTTCAATCCTTAAAATAAAAGACAGTACATGAAATTGAAAGGAAAAAAAAATATGAAAGTTTGACCAAAGTGACATCTGAAAATTTAAGATATGAGGCAACGTTTCTTAACAGAAAATACGATAAATCATTAGAGGTAACTAAACTTGTCTAAATACGCCGGTTGGCTTATCTGGCACGACATATATGCGATAAGATCACAGTATACATGAATGATCGCAAGATGCAGGAACAGTCCACTGTCAAAAGTAAAGTGAACTTTCAAGTCGGCTTTCATTGATTCACACATTGTCAAGGACTTGAAAATAAAAAGAATGGCAGAAGTTAAACTTAAGGGTTAAACATTTAGCGAGATAAACTTTAGGGTAAACATACAAACCTAAACGTTTTCTAAAGATGCGGGTGAGGGTGGTCGCAGGGACCTGTCAGACATAACTTATATTCTATACTCAAGGTTAAGATTTTAACTTGATCAAATATATCTTAAAATTTCCCAATTTTACTAATTATAAACGGGTCTAATTTTATAATCCTAAACTAATAATCCTATTAATTTAAAGCTATTTGTAAGAAACTTGAATCTATTTTATTTTTCCTCACATTGGGTCAGTTGATACAACGTTTTTGGCCTTTTTGGAAGTCAATTAGAAGGTTTAAAATCATTCAAATGAATAAAGAATGCATTAGGACTCTTGTCCAATTCTAAATGTTATATTTATTCTTGTTGTAATCTTATTTTGACCTTAATATTAAGTATTGATCTTAATAAACTTTATCACATTGCTTATGGGGATTCTTATAGACACAGCCCCCCGACAGCCTTTTTGAGGGGAATTTTAATCAAAAGTTTTTTTGATTACCGTATCAAAATTTTTAAAATACAACTTTAATTTTAAAATACGTAAGTAGAAAGGAATAGTATGAGGTAATGGAGAACCAACATATTTTTTATGTTGTAATTAGGTGTTTTGTCGTTCTTTTTCAATTGTAAAAGGAATATCAACGATTTTAAAAAGATTTATCAGTAAAGTGAAGAACAAAAAGGCGAAAGAGACCGTGACTGGAACAATACACAAAGTAACCCACTACTATTACTACTACAATACCAGTTTTTACCTCAGCCACTACTACGTACTGCTCCTACTACTACTACTACTACAACTACAACAACTACTAACTCCTCCCATCTCCCCCTGTCGCGTCTCCGCCAGCTTGACATATGCCATATAAGTGGCTTATACTCTCCTTTCTGTAAAGGTCACTTTGTAAATTTGTGTCGCCAAGTCCGGACCGAACGGCTCGTCGTAACTAAGTCTCGTTTCTCCTATTTGCGGTTATTTGTATAATAAGTAAAATGTTTTGGGTATTTTAGATCAATGAAGAAATTTTGACTCTATGAACTCTGGGCTGTAAATACACCAAAGTTCTCAAAAATATTGATATAATACAGATAGTTCTACTCTATCATGATGTGAAAAATTAGTTCCTTGATAATTGAAATATCCACGACTGCTCTTGGAATTCACTATTCTTTTCACATGGTTGTCCTGCGCGCGCACACCATCACACACCACACACACACACACACAGCACACAACACACACATAACGTATATATATATATATAAATATATATATATATATATATATATAAAATATATATATATATATATATATATATTATATATATATATATAATAATATATATATATATATTATATATATATATGATTATATATAAATGCAATAAGATCACAGGTAAACAGGTGATTTCAGAATATGCAAAACAACCACTCTGAAAGAATAGAGAAATTCCGAAGCGCATTTCGTGACAACCACATTACAAGTTCCTTGATAATGTGAGTAGTCACAATAGCGCTTGGAATTTCTCACTTCTTTCAGAGTGGTTGTTTTGGGCATATATAAGGAAAATAATATATATATATATATATATATATATAAATATATATTATATATATATATATATATATATAGAATATTATATAGATATATATATAATATATATTTGTGTGTGTGTGTGTGTGGTGTTGTGTGTGTGTGTTGTGTGTGTGGTGTCGGAAAAGACAATAAGGCTCAAAGTTTTGGAACGATATTTTCCAGTATAAAAAATTCAATATATAGTGACCAGAGATTTCCAATATCAATTTTAATCAAAAGAATTCAGCAAACATGTCATTGTTTTTGATTTTTAGACCTCGATGGGAACGAGTGTGATGGGTTTTTAACTGTTTCTTCCTCTTGAAAATCTCTCCTTAAATAGGCCTTATCCGACCTAAGGATGTGTTCCTCACTAGAAAACCTCTTAAGCCAGCGGTTTATTATATCTCCATTGTCCCCTCTTCGTCAGGCACCTTTGCAATGTGGACTCCATTCTTCAATCATAACGTCCGAGAGGTTTTGACGTCCCAGTAACTCCAAAACAAGTTCACCATGTAGAGTCCTCCATTCAATTCTCAGCTCATAACAGGAGGATGACGGCATTCACCAGCTCGCTTGATGCTCACACAGTCAAATCAAACCAAGTCTAACGCAGAACATCCTCCAATGACCCACCAACTCCGATCTGCGCTCACTTTCACGCCATGACTCCGAGACTGAATATAGCGTCGTCATAGGCTTTTCCCCCTGCGTGCTCTCCGTAAAACTCAAATAAAAAATGTTCTATCCTGAAAAAGTCTTTTCTAAACAACACTACCCTCGAGTCATTTCTAGCAGAGATTGCAGAAGCGTGTATATTTAGATCAGCAGCTTAAACAAACGAGACACAAAGAAAAGAAGTACATATGCCCCGCCTAACATTTTCTCTTTGTCAGGAACATGTCTCCAGTATGTCTCCCACACATGACCTAATTTGATCAATGTATGAATATAAGCAAGAAACAGTTAAGGTAGTATAGATTTAGTAATACTTTAGGTTAGAAGAGTTTTCGTAATAACGGTAGAATTACCGATAGTATGTTAGGTAAAAAGACAAGCGCGTGTGCAATTTCTGTGACATTTTATGTGGCCACTTTGTCCTCTCCATGAGTTTGACGAAGCTTGAGACGAAGCTCCTGAAACAATGTCACATTGTTTCCAGACTGTGGAACGGACTCTCTCTTCCCAGTGCTGAGGACCGACAACTTCAAATCTATGTCTGTCAAGGGTGTGGACTGATACATCGTCTTTCACATCTCTACTGCTCCTGCCTACGATTATGTACTCGACTGAAGAAGCCTACTGTGCGTAGGCGAACGTTTTCGGATTAAAGATGCCTAACTGTTGCCTATGCGTCTTACTTACCAACATAAGAGCATACTTGACAGATTCTTCCTCAACCTAAAACCACTAACAAAAACATTTACCCAGACCCATTTTCATTGCTACCCAATTAATAACTATGAAAACATTATTGAACGGCACGAGCAACTCCTACTCAAATCCAGCCCCTCTCACTCATAACAAGAGGATCACTCATAGCATCTAAACACAGTCTGAAATGCCTCCAAAGTAAACATGAAAGAGTGTCTTCTCATGTAAGAATAACGTCAGACGAACACTGCAATAGTCTTAGCTGACCCAACTGAAGGAGACCCCTCGTTTACCACTTGACTTTCCAATTATTGTGCCTCCTTAAATATACTTACCCTACATCTCCAGCTTCATCATTGCTTGTGACCTGAAGAAGCTCACAGCGAAGAAGACGAAGAATACGCTTTATAAACTGCATTTGTTTCTGTTTGACCAAGGTCTCTCGTAAGTATGCGCTCAGTTCGTTAGGTAAAAGGATACAAGTGTAACTAAGTGACAGTTTAATGTGGCATAAGTTGCAAATGTGTGTCCTTTTACCTAACATATTGTCAGTACGTTCTAGCGAACATTGTTTTATTGGTCATTTCTGTTTCATACTTCAGAATAAGGAGCTAGTTTAGAGCCCTGAAATTACGGACATTAAGAGCTTGTAGACTGAGAGGAGATATGCAAAGCTGTAATACAAAGAATGTAATCTGAAGATATCCACCCAACAATATTTAGTAACAGGACACATCGGCTAATGTGACATTTTATTGCGGCAACGTCAGGAAACATTGCCACGATTAAAATGTTCACATTAGATTTGCAGCTGTTCCTTTTATCTTAACGTTTTGTCGGTAATTTTTATCATGCAGCTAGTATTTTGTAAGAACAAAATAACAGCTGACGAACTTTATAAAAAAAGACACATAAATCACATAGCCATGAGCTGGAAGGCGAGGTGCAACCTCTCTGGTTGTGCGCAGCGGCAGTATGTGGCACCTCTGTGAAAGTTGGACAACGCAAAAAGGGCAGGAAAAGTTGGTAAAAGGATTTAAACTTCCTAATAAATAAAACCCAAAAAGGGTAAAATAAACAGAGTATAGCCGAGGGGCTACATTTAAAGCTCTTTTTCCAAAAGGACAGCATCGCCCCCATCCTGTTCCTCATCCCATATCTGACATAAACAGAGATGTAAAAAAAGTTCCGTTCCCTTTGCGATGCCCCCCCAATTACCATGACATTGTCCTCCATCAACACTTTTCCCAACTCCAAAAGACATCCCCAAAAAATTTTTAAATGGGCATCAGAAAGCAATATGAAAAACTTGAGGAAATTAAAACTTTATTGGGTATTCAACAAATTCTAACCACTCAGTTGAGCGAAAAACTAATGTGAAGGACCTGGGAGTGATAGCGTCAGAGGATAGCACCTTAAAAGACCACAACAATATATCTACCTCATCTGCTAGAAAAATAATAAGATGGATAATGAGAACCTTCAAAACTAGGGACACCAAGCCCATGGTGATTCTCTTCAAACCGCCTGTTCTCTCTAGGCTGGAATACTGCTGAAGACTGACTGCTCCCTTCAAGGCAGGCGATATTGCTGACCCTGGGAATTTACAGAGAACTTTAACGGCACACATACGTACGATAAAACACCTAAATTACTGGGAACGGTTGAAGTCCCTTGATTTGTATTCCCTGGAATGCAAGAAAGAAAGAAACATGATAATATGCACTTGGAAATTCCTAGAGGGATTGGTACAAAACTTGCACACGAAAATCACTCCCTATGAAAGCAAAAGACTCGGCAGGAGATGCAACATTTTCCCAATGAAAAGCAGGGCTAGCACGAGTACGCTAAGAGACAGCACAGTAAATGAGGGATATTACCAATAGACCTCTGGCTGTCTTCAAGAAGGCGCTGGACAGGCACCTAAAGTCAGTACTTGACCAGCCAGGCTGTGGTTCGTACATCAGTTTGCTTGTAGCCAGCAATAAAGGCCTTGTTGGTCAGACCCTGATCCACCACCAGGTCTCCTGCCCGCGTTTCCCTGTTATTTGTCCATTACCCTGAACGGGTTTCCTTGTCATTTTCCACGGCCAAATTTAAACCAGCAAATAATAGAGCCTACTAGACTGGAGAATACACTAGACCTCATCTTCACTAACAATGATGATCTGATAAGAAATGTCGCCATATCAAAAACAATATACTCAGATCACAACATAATTGAGGTTCAGACATGTATGCGTGGAGCCCCAGACCGACATAATGAGACTAGTCACGAGGGAGCATTCACCAAATTCAACTTCAATAACAAAAACATAAAGTGGGACCAAGTAAACCAAGTCCTAACCGATATAAGCTGGGAAGATATACTAAGCAACACAGACCCCAACGTATGCCTAGAACAGATTAACTTGGTGGTACTCGATGTATGCACAAGGCTTATTCCTCTAAGAAAAAGGGGGAGTAGATGTAAAATAGAAAGAGACAGGGGCTCCCTTTACAGGGGACGGAAAAGAATAACAGAGGGCAAAAAGGTTAACAAACTACGGAGACCTGACAAAAATAGAACTCGAACCAGCTAAAAACAGGGGCAGGAATCGCAAGAACTAAAAACCTAAAGAAACGAAAAAAACCCAAGATTTTTTCCATCCTAAAGGAACAAACCGGGGCCCTTTTTTAAAAACAAGAGGGGGCCACACAAGGGCAGGAATAAACACCCAAAAACCTCAGTTTTAGAAAACCCAAACCCAACAATCAAAAAAACAAAATTTTTTAGAAAAGACCAAAAAAAAATTTTGGAAACCCACCCAGTTACCACCCAAAAGCCAACAGGGTTAAACAGCCCCTGACTTCCCCAACCAATTGGGAAATACCTTTACAAACCAAGGCCCCCCCCCAAACACTGGAAGAAAGAGGGCGGGGGTGTAATTTAAAAAAACAACGCAAAAGCCCCCCCCACAAGGGCAGTAAAGCCACAAAAACTCAAAGGATCAAAACCCATATCTAAAAATTTCTTCCTAAAAACAAGATAACCCCCCCCAATTAAAACCCCAGGAAACAGGGGGTTTTTAAACCCCAACCCCCCCCCCCTGTCCAAAACTTTTTATCACTAGACAAGGTTCCCAAACACGGAAAAAAAAAAAAATGCAATGAAAAACAACTTTGAAAACCCTTCCATTGCCAGGCAAAACCCAAAAAGCTAAAAGGGCGGAAAAACCATACAATTTCCCCACCAGAAAACAAATATTTTCCAAACAGAGAAATTTTCCAATCCCAAAAAGTTTTTTAAAAAAGGGAAATTATTTTTTCCTCAATCCCCAAAACAAATTCGCCACAATTGCCCCAAACACCAACTCAGACAGTGTTTCCATGAGAACTAAAACTCCAGGCCATAACCAAATTTTTTTCATCTGCAGAAAAAAAAGAAGTTAAATGAAAATTTTCAAACTAGGGAAAACCAAGAAATTTAATCTTCAAAAGGTCAAAAAAAACTGGAAAAATGGAAAAACCCCAACCAAAAGACCTTTCAGGGGGTTTTGAAAAATTGCTGACCTAAAAAAATGGGTAAAAAGAGCCCTTAAAACGGGGGAGGGGGGAAAAAACACTCTTGGGGCCTTTTTCAAAACTAAAATTTCGACCCGCACCCGGGGAAATTTGCCAGAAAATTTAAAAAAATTTTCCCGGGGTAAAAAAAAACCCCCAAAAGGGAGGTTGAGGTTTTAAACCTTTTTCCCCAAAACCGGCGGGGAATGGTTTGGTTAAAAACAAAAACCCCCCAAAAAAAAAAAAAAAAAAGTTTTTTTTTGGGGGTCCCCCCCTTAACCCGATTTTTTAATAAAAAAAAAAAAAAAAAAAAAAAAAAAAAAAAAAAAAAAAGAAAAACAAAAAGAATAGACAAAAGACTCTATAAAAGACTAATACAGGGAAAATAATTTTTCTCAAAAAAGATTTTCGGTATACACATAACGACCAACTGAATGAGTACCTTTTCCTCCTTATACACCGTAGGGCTAAAAAACCCCAAAAAGTTTAAGCGAAAACCCTGCTATTTTCTTCGCCAGAATTTTTGAAACTACTTCAGCGAGTCAAGAGAACACTGCCTAACAAACCCTGTTAAAACCACAGTCCATCGGGTCATCAACTTAACATTGGTCCCAATTTGTGACGTCACTAACCATCATATTTCTTAAACTGTACATAGATAATTGTGTACTTTTACATATTAAGAACCAAAACCAACCCATATAATACATGTATTCATTTTTAATAATCAATAACACATGAAGGAATTAGTAGGATAAAATACAACGAACAGTACTTCGTTTTAGCTAATAACGAAGTTACTGGGCGGGTAGAGACAACCACAGGAGGAAAACCCCGTCCTACCAAGGGTATAAAAGTTTGTATTTGTTTCAATTATAGTAATTGGGGGTGTCTTTTTTCTGTCCATAAACATGTAAGATTTTCGAAATGTCTTGCTGCTTTATTTACACTTAGGTCACACTACACGACATACACTTTATGTATACGCATCATCTGAGTTTTCTTTGATTTTATGCAAATTTTTTGCTCTTATTGTTTTTCCCTTTCATACCATGGAGAATTGAATAAAATCTTTCCTCCGAAAGTCAGCGTGTTGCAAAAGTCAACTAAAATGCCGGGAACAATGGGTTAGTAACCCCTTTTTCAGTAAAAAACTTACTAAAAGAAAAAGAAAAAACTAAAAGTGGGAATCTGTGTTGTGGATGTTGTGCGAATGATAAAAAAGAGATGATTGTGGATTTTAGAATGAGAAAAGTTGGATGCCTGGCTTTAAGTAAACAAAGCTGAAGGGAGAGTTCAATAGGAGAAATAAATGGGATTTGGTCGGGGTTTTTAAAAAGCTAGAGCTAAAAAAGGGGATTGTTTTGTTTTTGAATGTACTTTT
Organism: Cherax quadricarinatus; assembly: GCF_026875155.1. Lineage (NCBI taxonomy): Eukaryota > Metazoa > Arthropoda > Malacostraca > Decapoda > Parastacidae > Cherax > Cherax quadricarinatus. The sequence continues at coordinate 46,376,237 of NC_069423.1, read as the reverse complement.
TAATGTAGTATATTTCAAGTATAATGTTTTTTTGTACGGTGTATGTGCGGGGGCCATTTGCGCCGCGCAAAAATGTATGTGTACCTGGTGCATGTGAGAGATGTAAAATTTTAAAAAAAATATATATATACAAATTTTTTGCCCTTGGGGGCCTTTGCTGCCTTTAAATATTAACCATGAGGGAAAAAAACGATTAATATTTAAACTTGCATTTTATGGATTTTTTTATTCCAGGTCAACATTTCGTCGCTAATTATCAAAAACTCTTTTTTTACTCCTGGGTAAACTTGAAAGGGGTTTCCAAAAAGATTTTGACAAAAAGCCAGGGAAAAAACTACCAGAGCCCCGGGGGCTGCTTTTCTTAAAGGGTTTTCTTTTAAATATGAAACGTTTCCTCATTCGTCACTTCAAATTTTCACTCTACTGAAATTATCTGTGGAAATTTTGATGACACTTTTTAAAAAATATAGATCTCCAAGCGGAAAAATTGCCATGTAGACTGCAAGGGCAAAATTCCTGCACATGGAACCTTACCATGTGCAGGTCCCCATTTTATGAAAATTTTTTAGATAAGGTTAAAGGGAACCTTCCCATGGCGGGTCTCCAGGTTAGTGAAATATTGTTATAAAGGGTTGATGGAACCTACCTTTTGGCAGGTCCCAGTGTTATGAAATATTGTTATAAAAAGGTTGTGGAACTCTTACCATGTGCAACTCTACTGTTATGAAACTTAAATGGTAATTTTGGGGAACTATTCATGTGCAGGACTCAGTTACTTCAGGAAATAAAGAAAGCAAGAAATAAAGCTTAGCTGAAACTAACGTATGTGCAAAAAATATATATATTTTTGCTCTAATTAGCCCGGGTTCACTCTAGACATGGCTCTGTTTTTCCACATCCGGGGAAGTAAATTTTTCCACACTGACAGGTCAACAAGGAACGGGGAGAAGTTGAAAGGGTATGGTAAAAAAATTAAACAATAGCTCATAACCAATACAAAATGGAAGAACGGAACAGAATATTTTTTGCTGCGTTCCTCGTAGGGGGCCAATTAGAAATTTACGGAAAATTCTTTGGGATAAAACATAGCGTCGGGAAATTAAAATGTTTTAACGAGAGTTTTTATTACACCCAAAAACGCGGGATAATCTGCAGGTAACTAAGTCAAGTCCAAGACTTTTTTATCGAAACAATTTGATCAAAACGCTAAAGGGAAATCCCCGGGGGGCAACGATTCTCTGATAGATAATCTTTGAGGTTAATGAAGTGCTTGGAGAAAGTGACCAAAAACATTTATTTTAATACTCATGACATTGATGATGTAATAAGACAAGGTCCCCAAATTTTTCGCGTTGCAGTTTATAGGAGTAAAAAAATGACGGAGAATGTGGACGGAGACCTGGCGGGGACTATTACAGGAAAAACCTATAGAAGGTGATGGTTCCAATGTACATTTTTCCCAAAGGGAAAGCACAAGCTAGAAAAGGGCACATTTTTTCTAATAGAGAAGTTAAATCAAACATGAATGACCCCAAATGGATTTTGCAAAATACTCATAAATTTCCTTGGATAAAAAGAACACATTTTCAGGTGAATCAAGGATCGCATTATTAAGCTTATATTTAGTTTAAGAGAGAAATTAAAAAAAACTAAAAAAAAAAAACAATTAAAAAAGATTAGAAAAATTTAAATTGCGAGAGAAACAAAGCCAATCCCAAGGTTTTCTTTCAGGTGATAAAATAAGATTCGCGAAAAGTTGTGCCCAATTAAAATTTAAATCAGTCAGTTTAATGAGTGACGAGAAACGATACCAATTTTGACTCCTATTTCCTCTTCTTTTTTTTTTTAAATGAGATACTGAAAGACCAAAAGGGCCATAATTATTTTGGTCAGAAAAACAATATTTGTACCGTAGTAGTATAGTATAGTATAGTAGTATAGTATAGCAGTAGCATAGCATAGCAGCAGCAGCGCATAGTAGTAAAGTAGCAAAATACTTGTGATATGGGCCTCAAATAACTAATAGAGTGGACTTTCCCCAATTTCGAAGCGTAAAGAAAAAACAAGAGAAAAGAAAGCCCAGGGTTTTACTCGCCTAAACTCGCTTTCAATGTTCTTTTGCACTGTACACAATTTTGAAAGTTGTCTGCATCTGAACATTAGGTAAAAAGGTTTTCCCCACTGCCAGGTTTTTTTAACACTTGTCGGGTTTTTCAACCACTTATCCACTTGAAGGTGTCTGCTCCTTGTTATAAAGAACTACACTATACGCGTCTTTCCCCAATTTGATTTATATTTTTAAAATCCATTTTCTGACTAATAAAATTAAAATGCTGGTTTAATGCAATTTTTGAAATTTTCATTGTGAAATATAAAAATTGAAAAAGGGCAAGTCGAATCATTTTTCAAAAAGGCAAAAAGACACTCATGAAATGGTCTTCAAAGATACACTAACCTAAATAATTTTTAAACAAATTTAAAAACTGTTTTTTTTTCAATTTGCTCATGTTACTTCTCTCACTATCTAAAATTGACAAAAAAAATATTCACAGTCAAAACACAAAAAAAAATCTCTGATGACAAAAACAGCGTGTCAGTGCGCCCCTGGTTAAAGTCTCGATGCGGGTTATGTTGTGAGTACTGTGAGTATGGAAAATGAACATACATGATTTTTAAAAACTAGTTTTGTTTTTGTTATGGGTTATATGGGGTATTTGCGGTATTACTTCAATTTTTATGAAGCGTTGGTGACTTTTTGTGTTTGTGAGCGTTGACCAACACTTTTGGGGGCGTTCAGTTTTAAATAGCTCCTCGTTCTTTAGTTACTAGTTGCCAAGCTCCTAGTGATGGACACTTTGAGTGTTTGGGGTGGTGTGGGGTGGTGTTGGTGTGTGTGTTGTGTGGTGTGTGTGTTGGGGTGTGGTGGTGTGTGTGGTGTTGTTTATTGTGTGTGGTTGGTCTTTTTATTTGTATATAATGTTATATAATTTCAACCAGTCATCATTTTCACTGACGTTAAATTTCACACCCCATACCCATCAACTGGGCGACAGTAAAGATTAAGACGATATTAAAAAAAAAAAATAAATAATATTTACTTTTTTAATTATAATTACGTTAGGAGAAAAAGTGATATTGCATTTGAAACATCGTTCCAAATATGGGTCACATTAGGTAGGCCTCTGTTTTGAAAAAAAGATGAGAATGGAACATAAATAAACCTGGATAGTAAAAGCTTTGACTCCTTTTTCAACACGATAACACTGTCTATCATCACCACCCACTTTCCCCTCCCCTCCTCCCCCCTGGCTTTTTCCCTCTTCCTCTCTTTCCCCCTTTCCTCTTCCCCCCCCCCCCCCCCCCCCCTCACACACCAGAATCTTTAAACTTGTTTCGGGGGGAAAAAAATCAACTCCCATCTTAGAAAAAAAATGAGTACCAAAGAGGGCAGAACCCAGGGTCTGGGAATGAACCCGGGGGAGAAGAACCCGGAGAGAAGAACCGGGAGGGAAAGATTGGAGAAAGTGGGGAAGGAATTTAGAGCTTGGGAAAAAATAGGAAGGGTACTGAGGGGAGCAGAATGGGGCACAATCTTAACAGCAGAAATAAGATAAACATTAAAGAGGAACTAAAAAAAAAACCCGAAGCAGAATAGGGACAATGACAGTACGGGCATGACATCAGGAATTCTATACCATTACAGACAAGGGGGCTGTAGGATCCCGAAAAAGTTGTGTACAATTGAGAGATCGTAACAATGAAAAAGGGGCTAGGCATATGCAGGGGGCTCAAACAACAACTGGGATGGCAAGGGAAAAGGGGAGCAAAAAGACAGCCACTGACTAGGGGCTGCAGCAAGGACAGGTTGAAGGCAGGAAAGTTTCGATGGGAAGGGAAAGCAAACAAACCCCAAGGATACAAAGGAACACAGAGGGAGGAGGAGGGAGAGGTCGATATTGCTATGGGGCCAAGAATCAAAGGGGGAAACCACGACAAAAGAAACCGAGAGTGTATCATGAATGCAATAGGGGAGGGAGACATACCCAGGTGGGTTTTAAGTGGAAGGAAACGCCGTCAAAATAATTTTTAAGGGAGAATCAGCTCCAACCAGGTTTTCCCGCGGAGAAAAAACACACTGAGGGGCAATCCAAGTACCGGAAAATGTACCCGATCGTGACAAGTACAAAAGAAAGATAATACTGAAAAGGGTGCAAAGACGAAAGGAGGACTGAGATCATTGATAAGATGAGCAAACCCAGATTCAAGTGGGAAGGGCAAACCACCTTACAGAAACACCCACAGAAAAACTCCAACCAAGACAACCCCAAAGCAACTGAACAATTTAAAAACCCAAAAACCCCCACACGTTTCCCCCTGCCCCCACCCCACAATCACAAACCCCCACCCCTACAGCAGCCCCCTAGGGGACCGCCCCCCCCCCCCATCACAAACCCCACCCAAAATGTGAAACCCCAATGCAAAAGAAAAAATCTAAACCAAAACCCCCACACTGTTCCCTCTCCCCCATCCCCCCCACAAAAACCCCCCCCTACAGCACTCCCCATTTGCACCTGGCCCTCACCCCCTCACAAACCCCACCCAAGGGCCCCCTCCAGGGCTCCCGCTCCCCCAACCCCTATATTTTTCCCCGGGCCACCGGAAAAAAAGAAATTTAAGGGAAAGGTACACGAACGGAATGGGTTTCAAACAAATACGGGAGTGGGATGAAAGAATCAATGAAATCCCCGACATCATGCTCACAAAAAAGAAAAACACTGAACAATAACAGATCAGTCTTCCCCTGGGATATCAGATCCCGAGGGAAAAAACAAAGGGGCAGAACGGGGAGGAGGGGGTTTCCACTCATAAGAAACCCAAAGGGTTTTGAGGGAAAAGGGGGCAGGGCGGATTGGGGAAAAAGGGCCCACATATTGCTACAAATCATCTGGAAACATAAGGTAGTCATTGCAGTATAAAACCCCCCCACAGAACTGCAGGAGGCCAAAAGGAAAATGAAGAGAACAACAGAGGAAGCGGACAACTGGCTGAGGTGCATAAAGCTCAAACGTGCGAGCAAAGTTACTGGTTAGGGGGATTTCACCCTAGGGAGTGCTGGGAAAACCTGGGGCCTCACGGGGTTTTCCCGAAAATGAAGAGCCAAAGAAGGATGTGTACTGGAAAAACCTCATGCATCAACACGCAGGGGGCACTACCAAGAGAGAGGGGAGGTGAACCAGCAAAACGGGCCTTGTGTTCACCTGAGCAGTTCGGACATTGGGGGCATCGCATATAAGGCCCCTTGGGAAATAGCGACACATGGTTTCGATTTTGATTACATATAACTGCAAGTAAAAAGGGGAACAGGAGTCGATTGGAAGAAGCAAAAATATAAAACGGGGGACACCAGGTATGAGGACTTTCTGGGGAGGTTTTTGTGGGACAAGAACTGGAGGAAAGTATGAACGAAAATTTTGGGAATAGTAAAACAAAAGCAAGGGGGAGAGGACAGATTTGTTTTCCCAACAGAATTAAGGGAAAAACCCATTAAATCTGGGGAACAGAATTAAGGGAAGACCAAAATGATCCTGGTTTACCCAAGGGTGTAGGAAAAGGGAAAAAATAATTGCATTGAAAATGGAAAAGGTACAAAGGCAAAGGACCCAGGAAAAAAAGGAATCA